>VWYE01011794.1:13290-43302 GCA_013398995.1 Alaudala cheleensis | reverse complement strand
CCCCCCCCCCTCAGACTTTCCTCCAGGCTGAGCCCCTTTCCCAGCTCCCTCAGCTGCTCCTGGTGCTCTAGACATTTCCCCAGCTCTGCTGCCCTTTTCTGGACACACTCCAGAGCCTCAGTGTCTTTCCTGGACTAAGGGGCCACCCCAGGATTTGAAATGGGGCCTCACCAGCACAGGGTGATGGTCACAGCCCTGGTCCTGCTGGCCACACTGTGCCTGGTAAAGGCCAGATGCCATTGGCCTTTTTTGGCCATCATATTCGGCCACTGCTGACCAGCACTACCAGCTCCTTCTCCACTGGGCAGCTTCCAGAGCAGGCAGAACTGTCGTGTGGACAGGAGCTGGGAGAAGGGAGGCAGACTTGCAGGTCCCCCCCTGTATGGCTCAAGGAAGAGGAATCAGTGTGATGAGCTGCATAGGGACAATAAAGACCATGCATGCAGTCTGAGCATTCCTGGGAGGAAATGAGGGTGGACAGCAACTCATTGGCACAGAAAAGCTGCTCCCATACACAGCACCTCCTGGGCAGCCCCAGCACTCAGACCCAGCCATGTGCCAGGCTCTCCCCAGTCCAACCAGGACAGGGCTGCCTGGTGACACAGCACTCAGGTGCGTGCCAAATCACCCTGTCTGGACCAAGTTCACTCTAGCAGCAAGCCCAGAGCACCCCATTCCCTGCAAGAGGACGTGTTGGGGCGCTTTTGACCCTTGTACATTAAGAAGCTCAGGCAGACAGGCATTTTACTGCATCTTAATTCTATTTATATTCCTTGTGACTTTTGAAACTCCTTCCTCCTCGTCAAGACAGGAGACAAACATATAAAGGCAGGAAGCAAATTAATTTCCTTTTGAAGCAGTTGATTTACTTTGCCAATATGCACTGACACAGTAACAAAATGGAACACAGTAAGCCACTCTAAGGGTGCAGCATTTCTGGCACAGCAACACATTGGTGCATATGGGACTTCAAATAAATTTTGCAAACAATCCATAAAGTGGTCAGGCCAATTAAACAATTTTTCTAGGGAAAACTATCAAGTTAGCATGGGAAAGCAACAAAAGCACAACTTGGTCTTCTTCCAGCAGCTTCCACACTGCAATCATGTCTGAGACTGAAAGGAAAGAGGCAGAGGTGGCTGCTTACTGCTATGTGGGCTATGAGCTGAGTCCTAGATTCTGCTTGAAACAACTTCTATCTGCTTGTGTGACAGAATTCTGGGTACAGCCATATTTCTTCGTCCTCCAGCACAATCCTGAGGCTTTTCCAGATACTGGGACTAGTAGGGTTGTGGAAGGGAGCTTATTTCTTGGAGCCACAGCAGGGCTATGGGATGATGAGAAGCTGAGCTTTGGGTGCTGCAGTGCCCATGAAGCTTGGGTGAACCCAGGTGATGGCAGGCAGGACGGGAGCAGGCAGTAAAAGGCACCAGGACATCATCAGCTCCTCTGGAAGCCAAAAGCACAACTAAAGCATATCAGAGCAGGCTCTCAGCCTGTCCATTCCAGCTGCTGCTCCATGTACCTCAAGGCTGGGCTGCATTCTGCCTCTCGGGACCAAGGGTAGTGGACAGAAGAGGGACTCTCCCAGCAGCACTCAGCACCTTGCAGTCTTGTCTGGGGGCTTAAAATGGGTGTTTTAAAAACTAGCTTTCATTGATTCTTACAGCTGACTTACCTTGTGTGGCTAAATGTCCATGGCCATGAGCTGTCAGCCTGTTTCATAAACACATCCCATGCAGCACTCAGTGCAGCATGACACTGGAGAGACCAAGACACACAGTGCTCACATCTCTCTCTGCCTTGCACCTGGACCACTCACTCTGGTGGGCATAAGTCAGAACCAGTGTGACCTGCCAGCCTACCCAGCTGGCCCTGCCAGAGCTCCCCACGTGCTTCACAGCTACAGCATGATGGCAAGCCACAGCACCCCACAAGTATTTGGCTGCATTGCAAAACATCCCACATGCTTTCTGCCCACCAAACAGTTACCCTGTGGCTTCTCAGGTGCCTGTTGATTTTCCTTCCACTGCTGACATGGTGCCTGGCTACAAAAGCCAGAAAAAAAACCACATGACCTTGATCACAGCAGCACTACTAGCCCTGTCCCTGTCCTGAGAAACATGTTGAATAAAAAAATACAGCTTCAGGTGAGGGACTCACATCCCTTCTCTGGGCCTGCACCAAAAACATTTTGCAGGCCATCGAGCTCCATGGGCAGCCCCCGCAGAATGATCCTGTTTCCTTCACCAAGGTGGGAAGGGACGTTTTCTGACAGAGTACCCAGAATTCAGGAAGCCAAGATCCAGAAATACCCCTAACCCTGCTTGCAGAGCAGTTAAATGGTGCAGCACAAAGCTGTGCCTCCTCATCCTCCTTTCCCCAGTTACCTGCCACCAATGCTCCACAAACCTCCACAAATCAAATCTCTTCTTGTACAGGCATGAAAGCTTTCCCTACACCCTCAGCTGTTGGGAAGCACAGGGCTCTGGGCTGATGCAAGAGTACTAGAAATGGTAGACAATAGAGGAATAGACCCAAGTAGTGCTGCAGGTCACTGGGACACTTTCCTCCAGAGCAGCACGTGCTTCCATGGTTGGTGGCACCATGGCAAATGCCACACCACAACATGCCCCAATACAGGTTCACAGCACTGCCAGCAGCTGCACCTCAGAGAAGCTCACTGGTCTTCTGGATCAGCACAGCACAGAGAGGGCTGGACAAAGCACTGAAGATGGACAGGTAAGGAGGACTAGTGCTGGTGAGTACTGAGAGTGCAGGGGTGAAGTATTTCCCAGTTTGGCCCCAAAGAGGGCATTGCTTTATGCAAACCGATGCGTGGGACTGCACAGAGAAATGCCAAGAGGATCTTATGTTGCACCTGTGACCAGCATCTCCAGACAGCAAACTCAAGAGAGAAAGGAAAATATTAGAGAAGTGGGAACTCAGCTGGAGCTAAGAACAATTTTTCACTAGATCCAGGAGTCTAAAAAAGGTGTGCATTGAGCAAGGAGAGAGGTGGGCTGGGGAAGGGTAGAGGAACATGGATCAGACAACAGTGCAGTGACTTCAGCAGAATAGTTCAAGGAAAGCAAAGGGAAAAGTCTCTCTACAAGGAAGATAAGGCTGGAGGAAGGGTGGGGGAGAGTTTATATCACAGCTCAGTTCTCTGAACTGGAGGGGGGGTTGTGAGCACTGCGCCAGGTGCTGCACCCAGAGGCAAAACCTTCCCTAATAACCTAAACAGGAGTAACATCACAATTCCTGTCTGCCAACCTCCCTTTGCATGTTCCAGGGACACCTCTGCAGCACCTCTCACAGCCACAGAGGTTCAGGAGACGAAGCAGAAGGACTGCATGTGACAAACCCATGGGAGGACAAACACTATTCTAGTGTGACCCACACAATCAAGCAGCACCTCAGAGAATTTCAATCACATTTCGTTGCATGTGACATTATGTTTTAAAGTTGTACTTTCAAGAGACAAAAAAATAATCCACTGACCTATATGAAATATCCAGTTCAAGTGAACCAAAAGTATTAGCAATAATTGAAAAGTAATCATCTTTAATCAAAATTGCACCAAAAACTCCAAGAAAAACAGTAGGAGCAAAAAACTGTCAGGCTCCTGTACAGCACAGCACCCTTGGAAGCAGAAGCTGTATTGAGGAGGCAGAGGAGCACACCAGCATCACTAAAGCAGCCCATTTATAAATAAAGCTGTTAAAATATACATTGGTGGAAAACAACACCACTGAAGACACGGAAGCAGAATTTTCTCGGGATTCCCTGATGAGATTTGCTTGCAAGGACAGAAATTGGGAAATAAAAGGTGTGGCTGGACTGTTCCAACAGTGACTGGTTCACCACAGATACCTATTTTGGAAATAGTGAGATGTCTTACATGAGTTTTGCCTTAGCAAAGCTATTAAATGCTTGCAGAAGCATTATGATCAAGTCCTGCATTATACTTGTTAGCTTTCACCATTAGGGTATGTTGACTTTCAGCTTCCCAGTAATTTTAGCAAAGCCACAGCCTTTGGTCTGTGACCAGCAGATTGTGTCCTCTCTCAGATCAGAGCAGAGACCTGAAACCTCCTGGCTCCTCTCCCTGGTATTTACATGACATGTTAAGAAAAATACACCCTTCCTCTGGAGTATGGAGTGATCTTTGCTGGGACTTAACAACTGCTGCTCCAACACCTGCCTGCAAGGTGATTAACCCGGGACACTTCCACTGAGGCCTGGGCTGGCAGCACAGACCTGACCCTCCCCATGCCAGGAGTGTGCCTGGAGCCAAAGTGGCTCACAGCAGGGGCAGATGGCCCCAAACAGGAGTCTTTGGGCTGCGAGGTGGTGTTTCTCTTCATCTCACTGAGAAACAATCAGAGGGGACAAAATTAACAATAGCTTGAAAGGAAAACACTTTACAAGCAGTTAATGAACTGAAAAGAGGGTGGGTGCTAGTGCCACAGCAAAATGCACAAAACAAGGTGGCCATGGAAAGGAAATACTTTTGCTGGTAACCTGGGAAAGTAAAAATGTGCAAGAGTGGGCTCAGGTACACCAGTACAGGCCAACTCACACACCCACCTCCCTCTGTGGGCAGTGGGCTGCAGTGGGAGAAGGCCAGGAGCTATGCAGAAGGGCTTGTGGCTGTAGAAACATAGCAACACTGTCACCCCTGGTATAATGCTTTCTGGAAACACACAGCACATCCAATGCAGTCCCAAACACCTCCATCCACACAGCTCTGAAATCCCAAAGCATAAAGTATCTCCAGCAGGAAGACGACTTTGTAAGAGAAAATAGGTTTGTGATGGATTTTGCCCCAGAACAAAGAGAAGAGTTTATGTAAAAGGGAGAACATTAAGGACAGAGGCAGGGGAGGCAATATTTTGACTCATATACGAGCTGCCTGTAACACCACTTATCCTGGTTCTCCTATAGCCAGGAAGAGAGAGGATCCTCCAGAAAAGCTGACACATCCTAACTTAGCCTTCTAAGGAGGCAGGAATTAATTAATTACAAGAGGTGCTCCCTTCTCTCCATACACTATATAGGACTTTAAAGAACAAAATCTGGCTACATTTAAGACATGAAATAGGACAAATAAAATAGTTAGGACAAATAAACTCAAGCATGACTAAAGAACTGTATGACCACCTGTGGCCTGGGAGAAAGAGCTGTCTAGGCTGCAGCAATCCTTCAGGTCCAAAGGCCTGTGCTCCACCTTCTACCATGCTCTAGACAGCAAAGGTACAGATACTCCCTGAAGAAGAATCCTAGACAGTAACTGGGCATTTCACATGCATGATATTATTAGAAGAAAGAGGAAAGCTGTGTCTGCTGCAACTTACACTTCAAACACTGCATCTAAATATCACATGCCAAAATCTTCCAGGGACCACAGAAAGTATTTTGCCTTTTTTGACTATGCCAGCCATGCTGGCTAGAGTGTCCTGGAGTCAGATCACTTCCCTGTAAACATATGGAGGCTGATTAAATTAAGAATCATATAGGAAAGTCAAGTATTGGAAAACCATCCCTCTCCAAGGCTTGGCCATTTTGCTGTCTGCTGAGGACATGCTCTTCACTCAAGAACCCTGGTCCACAACTGTCTTGTGCTGGAGACCACTTCAGAGCTGACCAAGAAACCATTCTGTCCTCTCACAGCACAGGCAGCAGTGTCCTGCACGTCTGGCTACAAAACTCACCACCCAGGGCTGCAGGTCAATTCTCCATCTCCACCTGCAGGTGTGCAAAACATGCCCCACTCAGCCCAGTGATCTCACAGCCTGACAGTTTTCAACAGCCTTTCATGGTGTTTTTAAGGTTTCAACCAGCTTCTTAGTTAAAAAATAAATCAGCTAGGCTGAACTGCAGGAACTATTTCTCCCACACCTATGGGCCAGCCCATGGTTGCCAGAGCTGGCTCTGGGCTCAGAGATCAGGCACACTGCCATTCAACACTATTACTGTTTCTACACTGAACAGACCACAACCTAAATCAATGGCTTAAAGAAAACAAAAATACAATTCTATTAACAAATTATTTCTAATCCATACTGGACAAAGTTGACACCTTTCCTCTGTAAAGGAGGCTGCAAAATTCAGTTACTGTTTGTGAAGTGCTTGGATGTCACAGCAGTAAGTATCCCAGAGAAGCTTATGAGAAAATTAATAGTTTGGTCTTGGTGAGCAGAGATAGAGCAGGATTAACACAGCAGGATTAACACAGTGAGCTAGTGAGCATCTTCCATCCATGTATTGCCTCTGGAAGACACAGCCTGTGACCATGAAGACCACACTGTAACACAGATAGACAAGAGGCCTGAAGTAAAAACAAAGGCAATTTTGGTCATGTCATTTCCTGACTTCCAAGAAATCAGGAAGTTTACACAGAAGCATTTCAACTTGGCCATGTTGCTTCTCAGCACTTACCAAAATGTCTCCTGCAGCCCAGAATCAAGCCTCAGGCCCTCTCCTTCTGAAGGATCTCAAAACCACAGGGACAAAGCCAGTTCTTAATGAAGCTGATGGTCCCTTCCCAGAGATCAGCTGTGCTGCCACTATGACCAGCTCTAAGCTTCCCCAGGCTGGAAAGGCAAGGCATGGCAGAAGCAACAGCAAGAGCTGCTTTCTCCTCAGAGGCCCAGCAATAGCAGGGAGCATGTTACCAAGTTCCCTTGTGGCCAGGTGACAGCAAAAGAGAGCTAGAATGCTTGGACACATGGAACAGATCCTTCTGCCATGCAGCATGCTCCTGCACCATTGTTAGTCCTAGTCTCCACTCATTTATCCTCTAACATTAATTTCTATTTTCATTTCACAGCTTTACTTGGTGAGCAGTGGATTTTTATCAGGGCTCCTCAGCAGCACACTCACCACACAAGTGTAACTTTCCCCAAAGTTTCAAAACTCTCCACCCTCCTCACAACCAAGAGGCAGAGAACTTCCCAGATAAGGTGGCTGGGGGAACTGTGACTTTTTAAAATGACTAAGCAGCCTCCCTCTTCTCAGAAACAGATAAACAACTTGGAGATGACACTTCCCAAAAGTATTTGGTGAAGAGCTACAGTCTGGTCTGGTATGGGATGAGATTGCACCAGACTGCAGGCAGACTATTAATGGAAACTGGCAGCCAGCTGGCACTGCTCCTCTATCAGCTCCTCTCAAAGGAGCCACCAGCGGGAGCGTCCCAAAGCAGTCACACTTGGTCACTGGACCTCTAAGCCCCAGCAAACCTCATGGGATGAAGCATCCTCACTGTCATTGCCTCTGCCCAGCACAGACTGCAGTGGTGCAGGAGCTCAAGGTGGCTGTAATAACTCCCGAGGAAAATGAGAAAGTGAATTCCAGGTCACTTTTCCCAGGCTCCAGGCAAGGATCAGTGGGTTTATAGCATGGTTGAAGTAATGCAACAAAACCAGGTGGTCTTTCCAGCCAGGTGAGCCATTTTGCTCTAGCAGGAGCCCTCCAGCCGTGGTGTGCCAGGCGCAGAGCACACGTGCTGATGAGCTGTGCAGGGCCCCGGCACACGGGAGTGCTGCAGCCACAGCACACACTGCAGGTAACCACACCCACCACACCGCAGAGCCGGGGACTGCCGGCCCCAAAGCGGGGCAAGAGCAGCCTGCTGCCGTGGGCTGTGCGAGACCAGGCTGCTTTCCAAGCCAGAGCAATCCTTACCGCCCCTGAGCTGCTGGCAAGGGAACTGCTCTGGGGCTGTACCATGAAGGCGAGCTGCATGTTAGGCTCTGCTCTGTAGCAGGGATCACTCACCAGCTACCTGGTGACTTTTCATCAGGTGCTTGCCAGCCTCCAGGCTCACAAGGCACTTTAGGCAACCAGTTCCCCAGCAGACACCACAACAGAGTAGATCATCCCCTTCATTGTGCTCACTGACAGTCTCAAAATACCAGAAGTAACATGTCACTGGAATCCCAAAGCTTTTGCCAGCTGGCAGTAATGGCTCAAGGAGTTCAATCCTTTTTGAAAACACAGTGTTTGTTCTCCTATGTTTGAGTTCATTAAATGCTGCCCACCCATTGTAGCACCTCTTAGCACTCAGTTTCTTTGTTGATCACCATACTCTTACAGGCTCTAGTCCAGAGGGGCTTTTCACAAATTTGAACAGGAATTAAAACTGATTATCCTGGAATGTTTATTCACCCACATAGGAGTACAGACAAGACTCTTCTGTCCCACTCTCCCAGAAAGCTCCTCATGCCAGATGGAGTCACAGAGTTGGTGCCACAGGAAAAACTCCTCCAATACACACTGGCCTTTGACCTTTTATTTGAGTGTGCAGTTTTCCAAGCCTGTGCTTGTTATGAGGTGCCACAGCATCGTGAAAGATGGCTGAATGCACTCCCACGTGTTTGTTTCTGGACAGGAATATTTTACCAGCTCTTAAGCTAAAACATCTGAGACTTGCACTCACAACTTGGCCAGCATAAGCCCTAGCAAGCTCACTGCCCCTGGGCTTGCCGGCACTGTGTTCTCAAAGCCAAGATACAGCCCTTCCTAAATGTTTTAAAGCAATGGTTTGCAACCTCTGAAACAACTGTTTGAGAGCTACTGGCCATAGTGCCAATTTATATGTTTGAGCAGCTAGGAGAAAAGCAGTAAGACCCCAACAGCAGTAACCACTGAGGTAATGCTCATACAAATTACTGTGCTAGAGATATGGTTTGGGTTAGCACTGTAGGCTAAAGCCTCCTCCTGTCTGGGGCTGTCAAGTCCATGACAGTCAGTTGTAAGTTAAACAGTTATTAAAACTTAATATCCATTTTGCAAACTGAAGCTTGAATGCTTCTCCAGTTGGTGGACTCTTTTTCACTACAAGGTTCACTAGGAGGAGAAGGGAGTGTGAGAAATAGAGCTGGGGACTGTGGAATGGAGGAGGAGACAAATATTGTTTCCAGAGGGAGGTGGGAAGAGAAAAGAAACAACCTCTAATCATCACATCTCACTTTTCAGAATAGAACATGACAAGGAAGGCACATGCAAGAGAGCTGCACTATTCCAACACTGAGGTAAGATTGAAACCAGCAGCAAAAATATATATATTTATGAGAACTTCGTATTTCAGTCAGTCATGTTGTGACATCTGCATTTTAATGC
Organism: Alaudala cheleensis; assembly: GCA_013398995.1. Lineage (NCBI taxonomy): Eukaryota > Metazoa > Chordata > Aves > Passeriformes > Alaudidae > Alaudala > Alaudala cheleensis. The sequence goes on along the minus strand of VWYE01011794.1, from coordinate 34,173 downwards.
TCAGGCATTATAGCACAGCCACAAGCACAATGCTTGCCAGTGGCAGATGGCATGTGGGCAGGTCACAGGTAGGAGCTGCCCCAAATACCACTACTGCGTATTTGCAACTACATCCCTTGATCTGGCAAGGGACTTGATCTGTCCAAATAGACTCTTCTTTGTGAGTACAGAGGTAATGCAAGGAGGAGGAGACAGAAAGAACTACAGGAACAGTAGGGCAATCAGTCATTTTCTCTCAAATGATATGGAAATAAATCGAAGCAGGAAGAAAATGGTACCTCTGTCAAGGGTCTTGGTCTTCTTTCTACAACAAATTCTGTGTGGCAGAGCTCACAGTAACTTGTGTTGGAGGAAGATAACCATTTTTCCAGGCAGCTCTTGTGCACGGTGCCCAATGTTCCTGTGCAGTCACATGGGGAAAGCAGTCCCTCCCCATTTCCACCTTCATGACAGATTCGACAGATGGGACCATCACTAAAGAGACAGAACAAGAGACAAACAGAATGAAATCACAGTCAGAGCAGGCAGAACAACACAGCCACAGGGTCTGGTCACACCAAGCCCCAGAAAGGCACATGAACAGCAGGCAGTGTGTGGCACAGCACGCCAGGAGCCTGCTATAGCAAGAAACCAGTTTCAGGGGACCATTGAGGTGCTCAGGACACTTTAGATCATTCAAAGTCTGGAAGACCCATAACAACAAGAGAAGATGGCACATCAGCCTGGCCAGCTCAGCTGGCCCCAGAAGTGACTGCAGTCTTCAGCTCTGCCCGCAGCGGGCAGGGGCCAACACCAAGCCTGAAGCACTCATGCAAATCCAGAAGCCCAAGGCAAAGCCACAGTAGTCACAGCATGCCTCAGCCACCTGCAGCTACTCAAGAGGCTGGCAACCAGGTCACATTTACCAGATCACCTACCCACTCCCAGCCCATCTCGGCTCTGCAGCCTGGGCTGAGCAGGAATTGCACAAGGAATTGCAGTATCTCAAAACACAGCTGAATTGACCTTGGAAGCCCACCTATCCAAGAACACAGCATATTTCAAAGCAAGCAGGCACCCAGACCAAGGTCTCCAGCATACAAACTCTCTGTCCATCACTGCACAGCAACTCTCCAGCATCCCATGGGCACACCCTCCCCAAAGCAACAACTGCTCTGCAGCGTTCAGCCTCTCGGTGGCTGCAGAAATGCTTTGGTGTTTCATGAACAACACCTCCTTGGCCACGAGTTCCAACCACAGAATCACACAGAACCTCACAGACCTCACAGAACTGGAGCTACCTACCAAAGAAAGTAGCAAACACTTTCAGGGACACTTGCAACCTTCCCCACAGGAGGCCTGAGCTGCTCATCACAGCACAAACCATCCATCTGTTCCCAAGATATTCTTCAGACCGTCAGCTGGCACCACTGACTGTGAAAAATTAGTGCTAAATCTTTCACTAGACCAGCTTGCTCAAAGCCCCAGCCAACCTGGCCTGGAACACTTACAGGGATGGGGCATCCCAGCTGGCATCCCAAGGCACAGGTTTCTTAGCAGCCCTGTGCCACATATGCCAGCCCCATGATGAGGATGTTTTGGGCTCTCCAGGAAGCCCCAGATGGCTCTAGACACCAAAGTTTGCTGATCTCAGCAGTTCAGTTCATCTCTTCAGCATTCACCAATCACTGAGATAATTTAAGAACAAAATGGTGGACAGCAGAGGCCCAGGGCAGGACTGCCTTTCCTGGACCATGGAAACCAGGCCCTCACTAGTATCTCACTTCCCACCTTCCAAAGAGCCATTTCTTTCACAGAGTTTTTCCTCTTACATCCAAAGCTGCCCAGATTTTGGGGTGTGAAAGGGGGTGAAAAAGGAAAATCTTTATTTCAAAGACCCTACTGTAGCTCCTCTTGAAATCCAGGTGAGCAGTACCAGATACCACCTTTTTCTAGATACTGCTGACAGAACAAAAGCCACACTGAACCCATATCATAGTTTACACTCCACTGCTATTCTGACTTCAAAAAACCCCACTTGACTGCAGAAGTTTGTGGGATTGCAACACAACAGTCAAAGCAAGGACTTAGCAAAAGTGCTTCAAAAGCAGCAGCACCACTTCCATTAGTTTGCACAGAAAGCAAGAGTGAGGTGTGGAAGCACAGTTCAAGGAAAAGGAGCACACTGGGGAAGAAGGTTAGTGGGACATGAAGGAAAGAGAAGGGCCAGCAAGGAAGTGCATGTCAGCTCACTAAAGGAGAAGCAAGATTCCTCTCTGTGTGCCACAGGAGATCTCTACCACTTTCAATTCAACATTTAGCTCATTTCATCCCAACTGGACTTTTATTCATATTTAGGGCTGTGAAGCAAATTACACCCAATGTACATCATCTCCTCTCTGCCAAACATCACAGGTGAACCACTGACTCGTGTTCTCTCCTCCTTTTTACATGCCTTTTATTGAGGGGACTTCTTCAGCCAAGACAATCCCTGCAAAAGGTGCAGCAGCAGTCTGGGGAGGTGGTGGAAACTTCATCCTCAGAGATCCCGGAAACTACATCAGACCACTCTGAGAAGGCTTGCTCAAAAAGGAGGCTAGACCAGACATCCTATGGAACTCCCTTCCAATTCGAATTATTTGATGATTCTTTAACATTTATTGCCATAAAATGCTGTACCAGAACAGAGAGCTGCTGTACCTTCACACAGAGCCCTAGTGACACACACAGACAATCCCCTGCAGCCTCCACTGCTCTCATGCATCTGCCATTTCCTAAGAAAAGCATCTGTAAGATATTTCACCCTTTCACCCATTCTCTTCCTGTTTGAGAAGTTTCGTATTTCCAGAGCATTACTATAACCTTGGCAACAAACAATCCAAAATAAAAAAATTTGCTGACAGTGTGTGAAAAAAATTCTTATCAGACTTCATTTTCCTTCCTTCCTGTGTCCTCCCGGGTGGGGGCCAGCTCACACTCCAACATAATGCACACTCAGACACAGTTTTCCAGCAGGCTGAAGACACCGTATCAGTAATTCAACATTCCAGCGCATTCACACTGCTCCTGGCTTTGCTGTGCTAAGTGCTGCTGACAAGGAAGACACTAAAACCCACCACCAAAAGAAACAAACTGGTGCCCCTGTAGAAACATAAGGAATCCTCCTGGGGTTTTTTTTACCTGTTTCTAGGCAGTTTTCCCACACAATTATTACACACTCACAAGTTCTAAACAACTTCTCACCCAGACTATCTACTGCCAGAGAGCAAGCCCAGTTGCTTTCACACTTTTATTGACCTGCTCCAGGTTTGCTGGACGCAGCAATTATTCTCTATTCTCATCCAGCCTCCCTGCATCCCTCCCCCATGTCTGCAATCACTGCTTTCACATAGCACAAATTTTGACCAAACTCACTGAAAAAAGTAACAACTGCTCAGACAGGACTTCTGAGCACAGAATGTGACAGCTCTCAATAGCCGGACTGAACAATGCTGCCAAATGTCCTCTACTCTGGAAGCTGCTCAAAATAAATGACAAGAAGTCACATCAGGAGAAGTCTGAGCCAGTGAAGCAGCCACATGAACCCTCTAGCTGGATGCTGTTGTTCCTGCAACACAAACACCCTCCCCTCCCTGAGGCTGAAGATCAGCACCACTCCTTCACTCCGTGGACATTCCTGGAACAAGGGCTGTGCTCCGCCTCCAGCCCTTCAAACATCTCAGTGAACTGCACACTGCCCTGCAACACGGCCCCACCTTCACTGCTGCCCCCAACGCAGTGACAGCAGCTGTAGCTCTGGGGCTTCCATGGACACGCCAGCTCCAGGCCAGGAGCGCACGGGACAGGCCTGGGAGCGGCCGGCTCACCAGGATTCACACTCAGAATCAGCGCCCTGGCAAACTTGTTAACAAAACAAGACTTTGTTGTCTCCCTGTAGCCCCGAAGCACCAAAAGAGGGGAAGAGCACAGCTGAACTGCCAGCCCTGTCCCTGCAGCAGCCTCACCTCTGGGCGCCCAGCGCCTTGATGACGGTGGAGAGGAGGCGGCCGTCCTTGGCGGTGACCTGTGTGATGTACTGCGGCCGGCCCAGCTCCGACTCCTCCACCGACTTGGAGAGGGCGGCGCTGCCCGGACAGTCGCAGAGGGAGCCGGGGAGGTGGCAGCAGTCACCTGTCGTCATGGCAGCTCTGGGCGCCGCGGTCCCGGGCCCGGCACCCGGGAGACCTGAAGGAACAGCACCACAGTCAGAAGCCAGAACCCTGGACTGCCCAACCCCTCACCATCCTACAGTCCCTCTAGCACCAGCAGCACCCCAGGGCCCCAACGCACACGCGCTTGTGAGTCTTCTGTCCCCTTTAATAGGCTTTGTGAGGCTGCCTTACCATGAAATTAAGGCTCCAAGTGTTCTACTTACATAACTTACCATCAGAATTGCAAATTTGCCTTACCCAAGGAGAATTCCTGGTAACAACCCTTTAACCTGATGAAGCCTTTCAAACTGAATGTGCTGACACAGAGACTGGGAAGGCAACCAGAAGCCCCATGGCCCTATGCTGTTCTGGCTAGGGCCATCCTGAAAAATTGTATTCATATTCTCCATAAATACAACAAAGTTTCACCTGAACAGGGCACCTAAACCAATTTATGTTCAGGAGACCCTTCTCAGCTGCCTTCAGGAGCTTTCTGAGCACTTGGAAGACTATCCAAGCCCAAAAGGCTCCCCCATAACATCTCTGATTTTTTTTCTCTTTATTTCATTAAAGAAATGCACATGCCCCCATTTCTATATCCACTGTGGTACATCCTAACAGTTAATGTGTGGATGTGAACCTTCCAAAAGCACCAAAAATCCTCCCTGGGAAGGACAGCAGGCCGGCCTGCCTCCTTTCCCTTTCAACTGTTCAGACCAATCATGACTTTTACAAGAGCCACTTGCAAACAGCAAAGCACACCAGCACATTTTCAACATTTACTCATCAAAGAGAAGACACAGAACAAACAGCAAATGCAAGAAATGGAGAGAAGATGAAGAGAAAAGCCCAATACATGGCAAACCAAGGAGCTGACTCTGATGAGCCCTGTGTGGACAGGAGAGCTCTCTGCCTTTGAGGTAAGGTGGCAGCTCATCCAAGCTGCCAGGAACAGCCACGTTCCTTCCTGGCAGGGGGTATCTCATCCCCAAAATCAGGTATGCTCTGTAGATTTAGAAAAATCCTGGTTTTGCCAATTGCCTTTAACCTGATCCCTGAGAGGCAGCTGTGCAGAAATAAAGAGCTGAGGTTACAGTGAGTCACACTGAACACAATCCAACAACACTGTACTGCTGGTAAAACCAAAATCCCTGTGTCTGTAAACAGGACTGCCTTATGTAAGGCATGCACAGTAATCCCTGTGGGCCAGCACTGCTGGGATCAGAGCTGGAATGCTGCCTCATCTTGGTGGCTGGATTTCAAGATGAAATAAATCCATAAAAGAAGTTCAAATGAAAGCAATGAGAAGGAAAAAACGGGACAAATAAAAAGAAATAAATAACCACAACCCCAAATAAGATACATGAAAACAATTAGGCTAAATTTTGGGGGAGTGGGCAATCTGCAATCTTTGCCTCTTGGAGGTAGGAACAGACAAACAAACCTTCACCATGCCATCCAAGGAAAGGCTTTTTTGTTTTGAGATCTCTGAGTGCAACAGGAGTCAAACATTCCCACTGTAGTTCTGTCAGGCTCAGCTAAACCAAACTCTAACTAAAATTACTGAAGAAAATGAGGGCTTGTTCCTGGTTGGAGGCCTGGGCACATACAGAGGAAAAAAACCAAAAAGCCAGTACAAGGACATGATCCTTGAAGCCCTGAAAATGCTGATTTGAGTAAGCACAAGTGCTTTTTCATGTCTTGGAAATTAAGCACCTCACACAACCAAGGGCGTCATCTGTCAGGACAGCTTCCTTCATGTACATGTGTTCAAGAGGGAGAGCCCTTCACTGGCGTCTCACAATCAGATGCCAACTTTGGTATCATCCCCTCACTTCACAGAATAGTTTCTAATTTCTAATAGAAGACTTTCTAATCTCTTTTTTAAAGCTGCTCTTGATAACTATCTGTAATCCTTCCTTTGCATCTGAGCAGGAATAAGCCCGAGCATGTGGGCAGGTCAATCCTCTTCAAAACAAACATGAATCTTTTCATCAACTTAAAAATTAACTTCATAGACTCAGTCTCTCTCTCCTGTGCAACGGAGACACAGAGCTAGTGTTCTTATTTCTCCTCCTCCTCCTCCTCAAAAANCAAAAAAAAAAAAAAAAAAAAGCCTACAAACTCTCCAACTTCAAGGAACAAAAAGTAAAATGATAAATGCTATTGGAATTACTTAAGTCAGCTGCTCTGCAAGTTAAGGAGTTCTTTAAAATTAACAACCTCTTCCTGAAACAAGCATGAGAAGATGCATGTTTTTAATAAAATAAGGTCAGTTACATTTGTTTGGCCAAAATGTTGTTTATTTTAAAGTTCAGAGGAAAAAGTCCATTCTGCGTACTGGAATAAAACTGCCCTCACTGACTGTGTCCTGGGAGTATTTATACTGAGGCCCTTTGTGCTGCACATCTGACAGACACAGGCAGCCCCGTGGCTTTGCCCTAGGGCCCTGCTCAGGCTGGAAGGGAATAGCCAACCTGCCATTCCTCAGGAAACATGCGGGTTTCTGTTTCGAGTTATTTGGCGTTTCCTCATTGGGGTCCAGCCCAGGGTGGAACCTGAAGTCACTGCTTTAACATCTGACTCATGCAATTCAGCAAATATGAAGGAAAAGCAGCAAGATTTTCATGGTTAGGAAAGAAGTAACTGAAGTCCAAAGACAACATCTGCAGTGTGCTCAGGTCCCAGTTCCATGCACAGTGGAACATGAACCATGGTGTACAGCCAAGTCAGTCCCTTTCCTATCCCTGAAGGATCAACTCATCAACACATCGCCTTCTCTCACAATTGTCAACAGCTCATCCAACCCAAACCCAGTGTTCCCAGATCAGGTTGGAAACAGCCTTTGAAATAAGCGAGTCCACCTGCTCCCCCAGCACTGTCAAGGCCACCACTAACCCATGTCCCCAAGTGCCACATTCACACACCTTTTAAATCCTTGCAGGGATGGGGACTGCACCACTGCAGCCTGTGCCAGTGCCTGACCACCCATTCCATGAAGGAATTTTTTCAGCCTAAACCTCCCCAGTACAACTTGAGGCTGTTTCTTCTCTTCCTGTCACTCGTTACCTGGGAGAAGGGACTGACACCCACCTGACCGAGCTCTCCTTTCAGGGAGTTTTAGTGAGCAACAAGGTTCCCTTGAACCTCCTTTTCTGAACACCCAGCTCCCTCAGCCATTCATCATCAGATTTGTGCTCCAGCCCCTTCCCCAGCTCTGTTTACAGCAGAAACATCAAAATCCCAGGGTGAGAAACAAGATGCAAACAGCTGGTTTGAACCAAGAACTGTTGTTTTTCTAAGCACCTGTGTTTTCTAGCCCATTCCTTGGGGATACGTTTCTTGTCCACATTTTTAAAACAGTCTCAGAGACACTAGGTTTATTATCAACATCCCCTCTGCTGCCACAGTCAGACATAAGCAAATAAATGGTAAGTCCCTTCTCAGCAACATTTTGCACCCTCCGCTTCTAGGCAGATTCAGAATATAAAGGACTGAGTTGTAGATAATGACTCAAACTGAAAAAGCCCAAAATCTGTTTGTGGAAAGCTGTCTCAGAAGAGCATATTCTGCACTAGAATTCCTAAACTCAAAACACATGCAGCAAAATGAGCCAGTTCTTCAAAGAGCAGCTTGTGCTCTGTCACTGCTCCAAGGCAGACTCTGAGGTGCTGGTGCAGGATCCCACTCCATGGCTTAAGTGAAACACATCTGCAAGATTACTGCCCCTCATCAGTCCTCACACACTGCAATGAGAGATGTAATCGAGTTTATATCATCCAAAGTGCAATGAGGCAGGCAAAACTCCCTCAAAAGACTGCAGAGATCACGATGGACCAGTGCTCTCCATGCAGGAGATGTACCCAGCAGAAGTAAGCAGGATTCAAGGAGCTAAAAGGTCCCCCAGCTCTGCTCTCCTTATTTGTGGACTTTGAAGATGGACAAAACAGTTATTTCTCCCAGACAGGGAAATCACAGCAGGCCAGATGAACACCTGGATCAAAGCCACAAAGGGAAAAGCACAGTCAAGATGAGAAAGACAACAGGAAAGGCTTCAGCCAAATGATGGCAGTAATGGGCACTGTCAGGTGCACAATGTGTCTCTGTCATGCTGCTTGTGGCCTGTCCACTAATGAATATCCCAACCAGTCTAAAGCCTTGGAGCAATCCTGTGGCTTTGATAGGATCCAGAGCAAACTGGAACTAGAACACACCAGCTCCTGAATAGGCTTCCCTGGGACATCTCCACCAAGAAAAAACCCAACACGAGGCTGCCGGCGGCTGAGTCTATTCCTCTCACTGAGCAACCCATTTCTCTGATTACTGTAACTGAGACCTGGCACCTAACCCATGGTATGTATCACCAGGGATAACCAAGTTGTGTAGCCAACATAACCCATCCATCTGTACACAAGGACTTTTTTTTGTTTTTAGCAGGTAACCCACTCACTGATGGCAGATCAGAGCTCTGACCCCTGCTCACATGAGCTGACATTTGAGCCTGGGTGCAAGGCTTCCCAGCCTGCTTTCCAAAGCCCTTTTAGCCACTTTGGCCACACAGATACTGAGTTTTCTAATCATATGATCCTGCAAATGTTACCAGTGAACTGAAGGTTTTCAGTTGCTAAAGGGCATTTCCAAACATCAATGCTTTCCTTTTTCACCACTAAAACTGGATTTCCCAAATCCTAGGCCCCACAACCATCTCAACATATTTCTCCATCTCAAGAGAGACCATACAAAGAATTGCTTGCTGAACACATCTAAGCACCTGCTCCCACACACCCCATCTCATACAGCTGATGCACATCTTCCCATGGCCCAGGTTCAATCCCAGGTGTGCAGCACATCCTCCAGAACCAGTTCGGCCTACTGAGGCACCAGCCTCACTGGTGTACCTGTAGCCTCTGTGCTCTGGGTTATCAGCAGAGTACCTCCTTTTCTACATCTGGCCTCTAGACCCTCACACCCAAGTGATCACACACCTAAGACACGGCCAGCAGAGATACACACAGATGCAAGGTGATGAGTGGCCTGAAGTGTTCCCTGCTACTGTTAAAAGGTTGTATCAGTCGACCATTCTTAAAAAAAAAAACAAAAAACAAAAAACAAAACAAAACAAAAAAAAAAAAAAAAAACAAACCCAAGAAGTGGTCCCAAACTGTGCAGGGCTTTATTTTCAGTTTTGCTTGTTTAAACATGCTTTCTGCTAAGGGCTGAAAACCACAGTGCTATTCTGTTCTTTATTAAAAATACATTATTTTATACTGACTCCCCAAAGTTACCCTGCAGGTCTGCTATGTAACACCTTCAAAGTACCCAAAAAGCCAGGACAGGATCTGCCCACAACTGACCCATCAGCAACTTCTCCCACTGCTCAGGGCCTGAGAAAAAAAATCTCATTAGTCCTATGCTCAGAAGTCACCTGAATACAACAGCCCTAAAGTAAGGGTGCAAGGAGCCCTGTCCAGTGAGAAAAGTGACACAGCATTTTATGGCATATACCTCAACATTCAAAATAAGGTCTGATGCCATGCAACAGCTTCTAAAACATTCTAAAATTTGGTAAGTAACGCACGGGAAAACATTTCACTCTCCAGGAGCTTCTCTATTTCCTGCCCTGCCTGCAACATTTGGTTGGCAGTTGCAACTTAAAGAGATGCTGTAAAAATTTCAGCCACAACTTGCTCTTCAGAGGAGAACAGTGGAGCAATGCTGTGGATCAGAGCCAGGAGACAGCCCTGACCCTGGGCTCAAAACAAACCCCAAAAAGCAAGGGGAAAAATAATCAAGGCACAACATTCTGGGAGCTTGTGAACTTTCTGATAAAGCTTCACACCAGGAAACTCCTCCTACACCTTTAAGAGCAAAAGCTTTGGGCTGACTCCAGAGGCTCACGTGCCTCATCCCTGGGGCTATGTTTAAAAACACATGCTCCAAGTTTAACTCTGTAACACCCAGAAGGTGGTCAGAAGCTTAGAGCACACAGCATTTCTGGACTCCTGTGTTTGTCACATTTGTGCACAACCACAGCCGGACTTGTCTGGGCTGCCTCTCCACTGTTCCAAAAACACAGCAGCAGTAGTCAATTAACTCGAGGTTTCACTCACTGGCTGCTGCTGGGAACAAATAACCATAATTTGTCTACACCAAGAAATTATTCAAGAAGCTCTCTGAAGTTTTATTATTCAGATTATGGCAAGTGGATTTGCAGACACAGATGAAGATATAGTCTTCCACTTCCATTTTTTCCAAGGACACACATTGCCAGGATTTGACTTTTATTCCCCATTGGTAGAAAAATACTGCAGCAAGCCTTGGTGATCAATAATTGCTGTTTTCCAAAGCCAACATCCACACACATCCCTCCTCTTCAAAACTTCAGCATATTGGATCAACATCTGCAGTAGTTTCACTTCATCTCCATGTCTTGAAGCAATGGAAAACTATTGGCTGGCAAAGATGAAGCTCCTGTGAGGCTTGGCAAGGGCTCCCAGCAGGTGAAAACCCCAACTTTTAAACAAGGCCAAAGGCATGGGTCTTGTGTGGACACAGCAGAACTGTGACACAGCAGGGCTCCCTGGATTTCAGGGCACTTATCATGATACTCACCCACTGTTTTTCAAACAAGTTTTCTTCATTGCTTAATAAAGTTACTCAATATTCAAAAAGAAGCAAAAGATTCAAGCTCAGATGTTGAGAAAAAATATCAGTGTAAAAGGAATAAGCCTAAAGGATGATTTTTTTCTTGCTGAGCTTGGGAATGATTAAGCTATATGTTACAGCCAGAATGCCAAAATGAAAAAAAGTTCTCGTATCTTTCAAAATTTGCTATCTGCCACAAGGCCATATGAAAGCAAAGCTTACTGCACTTTAATTAGCAACATCTGAAAAAATGAATTGCAACATTCGAAGAAAATTCTTTGCAGAGGGTACCTCCAATCAAAATTCAGTCATTTTAATAACAAGTTTCATAAGGGAACAACTGAAAATCAGCTGGGGCATGAGGAACACTTGTGACTTGTCTGAGGATTCAAAAGACATCAGCTTTTAGAGGTGATCAGTGGCACAACTCACTACATAATGCAACTACACAGTCTCTGCACCTGCCTCCCTCTGCATTTTATCACCTTTTCCAGGGAAAGAAAGATGCATTAGAAAGACTTGAAACTGAAACCATGAATGAGAGTGAAAAAATAATGTACTACCATGGCTACAAAACAATTCTTGCAGAGTGCTACCCACCACTGGGAACAACAGCCAGCCCACCAGACACAAGCACAGCCCTGCCCTGCTGAAGGGACCAGAGCCCAGTGGCCTCTCATACCTCCCTGCACCCACGTGCTTTACAAAACACCAGCAGCAGACACTTCTGCTTCCCAGAGCTGCTTCCCAGCTCTATTGCTTCAGCGAGCTCCTCTTTAAACAGAGGCAGCCTCTGCAGCAAGGTCAAAGCTCAAGTACTCCCCAGTCCTGCACAGTCACTTGCCAGGCAGTTGCAGTTTGTTTAGAACAAGTGGATTTTCCAGCTGTGCATAATACCTCAGTAAACAGAATTTTAGTGTAGCAGTAACACATGCACCAGATCAAGACTGCAGCATCCACACACCACAGAACTGGTCAGTCCCTCGAAGGGCACAACTCAGGAGGATGCAACACATTATTTCAGGATTGGGAAGCCCAGGTCAAACAGAACTTGCATTCTCCCCAGTGTTTTCCTTTTTGGCTTATAAAGCACCATTTACACTGCTATACAAATAACAACACTGCTTGGAGATTAACTGGAGCTGGAAAAAACGACCAGCACAGCACTCAGCAGCCCTGCTCGTCCCAACTGCTCAGAGCAGCGTGGCCAGTGCACAACCGCTGCCCGAAACTAGCAGCACACACACAACTCCCAGGAGACATTTGATCTGAAATTTAACTTCACTGTTTATATTTTTCAACCTAGCTGTATCACAAATCTCTTCAGAACATTCTGCTTTCAAAGAGCTTTCCAGCAAAGGCACGACCAAAGGCAGCCTGTGACTCACCACCCCACTCTGGAGAGCTGCAGAGCAGACACCAACTGAGAGCATCCCCATGGTCAGCCAGAGAGAAGGATTCAACTGATTCCAGCCAACTGCACCAGTGTCTCCCTTCTGCCCACTCCTTACTGCTACAGATTCCCTCCTCAATCCTCAACTGAAACTTCACAATTGGTATCTGTGCTGCAAAACTCTCTCAGTTGAGTTTGCAATGTTTTGCTTAGGCTGCATTTCTAGTTCTTCTGGACACAGGCCTTGTCTGATTTGTCTGCAGGGAATTACAAGAAAAACTGGAAGGAAATAAATTGAAAACAGTCCAAAATTGAATTTTACCTTTCCCCTCCCACCACTCTCAAATCTAACCCCAAAAAACTTTCAGCTGAAACATGACTAAAGCTCTCAAAGCTTCAAAGATATCCCTATTCAAGCCAAGACTACACGAGCTTGGTGCATTCTCCTTGTCTCAGAAAAGTGCTTTAGAAGATAAGTTAGATTTGTTTGTGCTTTTATTTCCTGAGCCAGTGCTGTTCCTTATCCCTTGTTCCCTCTTTTTAGGAACTGGAAGAGAATGTTTCCTTCTGCTTTGATCAGTAATTTCATGACAATTGGTTAAAATTGCAACAGCAGTTACAGCACTTCTCTCCTTGGGTTAACCACACATCATCTCAGGTTACATCAGGAACTGAAAAGTTTAGTTAGAATTGCTACATAAAATCTGGAACAAAACTTTCAGATGCCTATTTTATTTGAAACGGGGGCAAATGACAGATTCCAAACTGTAACACTGTTCTAGAGAGACCTGGGGCAGGAAAGGTATTTGCAAGGTTGGTGGGTAGGAAGAGCTGCAGGTCAGTACAGCCCCTGTTGGGCTGCTCTCCTCACTGGAGGATGCACAGGATTCAGTCCCTGCCTCAGGACACACCAGCAGTCCCTGCTTTCAAGATTTTGTCATTCTGCACTCTACCTTCAGTGCTTAGGGCTCTCACATGCCATAACTGCACAGCAGGAGAGGCACATTCCACCCCCAGGAAAGGTGCACAAGACCCTAAGACACCCAGTAGTGACTTCCCTGCTTTCACCCAGCAAGACAAGCAGCCAAGAGCTCTCCCAAACCAGCTGGAGTGGGAAACCCCCTCTCCTAGCTGAGCTGCACTGCTGCTGCTGCAATGAACTACAGCTGACCTGGTCTACTTACAGCAAGATGGCACAAAGACACAGGTTCCAGGGAACACCTGCTACAGTTGGAGCTGGACAGAGAACAAGACCAGGACCAGGGAGGTGGAGATCTTGTTGTTTACATGCATGACATGAACTGTGCTGATAAGCCACGAATTTGATAAGCCCCACTTGATAAACCTCAGCACAGATTAATGCGTCATTTTACCACCAGAGAAAGCTAATGCACACAGACTTCATGGAGGCCACTTGCCTACCCTGGTTTGGTGCTGTGCTTATTCTTTCACAGAAAAGAGTCGCAGGGCTTAGTTTTCTTCATGGCTGGTGTGCCCAGGTGTCACTCACTGAGATGTACCCAGAGTGCTTCCAAGGGGACAAGAGTCAGTAACTGAGACCATTTCCCTATTGTGGGAAAGGCTATAGCTAAGAGCAGGCAGAAGCATAAGTTAACCAGAGTAAATTAGACTGGGAGGAAGAAGAGACATACCAGCTCAAACTTCAGTCTGGAGGGGAAAAAAAAACTAGTTTGGAAACAGAAGCTCTGAAATCTCCAAATATCCAAAGCTGAGTCAAAGTCAAGTGGAGAAAAAATAAACTCATCTTGTAGTTCATAGTTCACAATGCTGGATTCCTCCCTTCATTTTCTAAGAAAAGTGTCTGTTTTCTTTGTGTGAAAAACCAAGATCTTTTTAATTATAGTGAAAAAAGTCCCCAAATGCCCATTTTGCTTTGCACCTCTACCTACAGATTTGCCTTGTACTTACTACAAAGTCATACACTGAGGACTTGCAACAGTTCCTTAGACTCACAGAGTCTCAGTCCATACACAGCCTCAGCTTGCTGTGGATGGATTCTGACTTGACTTTGGTCATGCTGTTTCAAGAAAACAGTGCTTACTTCCTCCCAGGGAAACATCGTATCCATACAAACACTCACTTGATGAGGGCCAGCATCAATCACCTAAAAGAGGAAAGGCCATTCCCCAGCATCCATGAAGACAAGAACTCCGTCGGAAGCTGCTCACAGTCACTACATTGTAGTTCTGCTCATTTGCATGGTCCCCTTGGCGTCCAGCACAGGGTGACCTCACCCTGCAGCCTCTGTGCAATCCACAGCAAAACAGAGCAAACACATCCAAAACAAGGAATGTTAGTTCCAATGCCATTTTCTGTTTCCACTTGGGCAGTGATGCTAAGATCAGCTAACCACACAAAGACACCCCCAGCTTTATGGCTGGTATAGAGTGTCTATGAACTACACATTAGGCTCACACTTGGCCATTCCCTGTGCCACCGGGTCTGCTCTTGGCAAAGTTTAGACTTCTTACAGATGCAGGCTGCCTGCAATGCCCCCCAGCACGTGCCTGGGGTTAGTTAGACCTTCTGTCCTCAACCGGAATTATTACATTCACTGTCACGTGAATGCGACAAAGGGATTTCAGAGTCCCAGCTCCCTTCCCTTTGAGCCTGTTTCTGAAGGGTGACACACTATCACAGCTTCAAACACACCTGAAAAACCATGGCACTTCCAGCCTCCAAACACTTCCCTGCATAATCCCTTGGAGACGCAGAAAAGTATTCAAACACTTTAGCCTTGGATAGCCAAGACTAACGTCCAGCTGTTCAAAGGATTATAGTGTGCACGTGTGAGTGGCAGCCAAGCAGGGTTTTATGTCCCCACGAGCAGAGTGACAAAGGGGACCAGCCACAGCCAATGCAGCTGGCTGACCACAGTGACATCACAGGCATTCTCAACAAGAACCTGGAAAAAAATTCAAGAAAGTGCTAGAAACTGCATCAGAAGGGAAAGACACAGAGATAAATGCTTGTTGTAAGGAGAGTGGAGCAAGAAAATGAGAGTGCCAAGGAATATGAAGGGCTGGTAATAGAGAGGGTTAAGAGGATAGAAACAGTCCCTTAGGGATAAGCAAATTAAGGGCACTGGGTGGCATGAGAATCACATCCCCACTGACAGATCCTCATCACACATATCAGGGCACTGAATACAAACAAGCAGGAAAAAAAGCCAGAGCTGCTTTGGATAACCTTGACACTTGTAGTTCACCATCATCATCCCCAACATGAGCAACACCCTACCTGCCTGCAAAATTAGAGCTCTGTACAACTCCCTTTGAGAGGACAACAGCCTGAACTCTTCTTGGTCCAGCAGCACAATGCAGTGTAGATGTATCACCCATGCCTTGGTGGCACCATTTCTGAGATCACTACGTGCAAGCAACTGCACACTCCAGAAGCCTCCAAGGCTGCTGCATAGCGTTTTGGTTTGCTGTCTTGGTCTCCCCACCAGATCTACAACATTTAACAAGAGCAAGTGTTTGAGGTTGCAACAAAAACACCTCCCATGTCACAATCACCTTCCCGTACATGAGCCGCAGGCTTGTCCCTTGGATAAATCCCACAAACCAGCAGTTCTGGCCTGTCACAGACAGTTGGCTTGAGAAATCTGAGTTTAAATGAGACAGAAAGTTAAAGATTGCCAGTTTATGAAAAGTCCATCACAAACTCTAAGCTCACACCATGGAGGAAAGCAGCAGCTGCTCCAACACAGGACTCCAGCAACCTTCAGCTGTGCTGTGATACCGAGCTCGTTCTCTTGGGAAATGTCTGCACACAAGGCAGCTTGTCCGTGTGCTCAGGAGGCAAAACAGGCATCAGAACGCTCCCAAACACGTGAAAAAACAGGTATGAGAGCCCAATGGCAAAGGAAACTTCTAATAACCCAGGGAAGAAGAATCTAACGAACAAACACCGCTTCTCAAACCTCCGGCACTTCTGTCCCTGGTGATGTTTGTACGCGACACTCCTGGCGCTCCCGGGGGACGGTGCCAGCCCAGCCCAGCCCAGCCCGGCCCGGCCAGGAAGGGCCGCGGCTTAGGTGCGGGGGCCCTGCACAGCGAACACAGCGGAGCTCGTACCCGCGGCAGCGTCTCGCAGGGGGCCCGTGCGGGTAGCGGGGCCGGCGGCAGCCACTCCGCGGGAGAGGCCCCGAGACCTGCGGCGCGGCTCCGACTCCTAGGCACAAGCGCCGCCGCACACCGGGGACATCTCTAGGCGGAGACACCGGGAGGGCTGTCGGGGCGCCCGGGCCTCCGGTCCGGCCTGGCCGGGACGCCGCTCCCGNCCCCCAGCCCAGGCCCCGCCCCCAGCCCCGGGACACCGCCCAACACGGCGCTGCAAGAGCCCCGGCGGCAGCGCGTACCCCGAACTGCCGCTCCCCGGGGATGCATCCCCGCCCTGCCCCGCGCTCTGGCTCGGGAGCCCCCCCACCTTATTCTACAGTTGTGTCTGGAACAGAACTTTACACAGACGGTATGATTTGGCAATCTTTATATCCACAATACATCATAACCATGCACAAAAATCGAGTGATGTGTTTATTTACAAAATGAATTGCACTTAACACAGGAATCGGGAATAAAAGTAAATGAAAGGAACCTCTCTTCTGGGTTGCATAAAGGCCCACTACTATTTATAGCCTACAAAGCCTGATAGTCGACACTACCATGCATTATCTGGTCAGTGTAAAATAGGAATTGCTGTTATTTATTAAAACAGTGCAGCCCTGGAGATATTCATTCCATGAATCACCAACTACATTTAAGAGTCTGCAAGTCAAGAGAAGCTACGCTTCAGCTCCCACTTACTGTACTTTACTTGAAGGACAGTTAGTCTTCACCTCCAATTGTATGATTTTCCTTAGTTGAAATTCAGGCCCCTACCTTTAACACTGTTCTAGTTTTTTATAGAGGAAAAAGTCTTCCCTAAGTGACTGAGCCACTTCATTGGGATCTTCTTTTCTGCTACAGTCCAGAACCTCTAAGCAAGTTCTTCCTTCTGTTTGGAAGGGAAATGATCACCAAGCCTCAGTTAGACTCAGCCAGAAACAGATCCTACCCCACCTTCTGGAGCAGTACAGCACACATATACCTCCTGTACCTTTTTCCAACAGCTTTTGTTAAGTAACTGATTCAAATAAAGGCTCAGCCCAATCCTTACCACACCCAGCCAAGAGCTCTGTGTTCACACAAGAGGCCCTGGTCACCAGGGGGTCACAGAACAGCACCCAAATGGGAACATCTCTGGCATCCACCATCTTTCTACTGCCTCTAAACCTGCCACAGGGGCAGGAGGGCACCAAACTGCCTTTCTTCCATGGTATCTGGATGGCCTCCACAGCACACACTGAAATCTTTTTAACAAAGATGCAAGCAGTCACCCATCAACTGGATTTTTAGGTTCATACAAGTATGGAGCTTTGAAACTTTACTATGAACCAAACTTCCTTGTTCTGTGCAGGCCCCAGTGAAGATCCCAGACTAATTCACCTGTCTGTAAGCACTGACTGCAGGAAAAGAGGCTGGATTGATCTCATCTACCCTAGGAATTTATTTTACCAATTAGCTGTTTGTGTGCTCAGGACCAAGTCACTTTTATGTACGTATTTTGGGCTTCACCCTCCCCATCAGTAAGAGGAGACAACAGACTCCTGCCTAATTCTGCATTAAAGGACCTGTTCTAGACATCAGCAGGAGGCTCTGATGGTTGTGTTACTGACACAGGTGGCAGCACTCATGGCTTTGTAGTGTTCTCAATAGTTAAAGGAAAGTCAGACTCAACATCCAAGTAAAGCAAGCAGAGCACACGTTCCTTCTTTTCACAGGCATCTTTTCTGTTATCAGGAGTTTTACAACAGCCAAATTCAGCCCTCAGATCCCTTGGGGCAGATGGAAGAGAGAAGAAACCTTTGCTTTTTTCCTGACAGTAATGCTGAGAGACATACAGCCACCAAAGCTGTGGGATGAAGCAGTCTAATCAAGGTTACATGTAGTCTGTAATTTCCACATCAGGAAAGCATGCTTAAGGAGTCTGGGCTACTGGAGAGCTTCTCTGAATGTCAGACAGCTCTTCAGCCTTTCCAGCTTCCTCAGGATTACTCCAAGTCTTCCCCTCAGCAATTCCATCACAGTGGTGGGCTGGGTTCTAGATGCATTTTCTAAGGAGTGCACAGTGCTTCATCAGGACACCAGGGAACCCCAAATCAGAAGCATTTTCCCTGATCAGTGCACAGGAAAATGGCCTAACCTGGCAGAACTGGTCCACTGTCCTTTTTCTATCGTCACAAACAGCCCCATGCTTGCCTGGAGAGTAGCACAGCAGCTGGGGAAGAGCCTTGTCTCATACTGAGGGACCACAGCAGATAAAAGCCCCCACCCCATTCCCAGTGCCCTCAGGAGCTACATGTGCACACAACTCCCCCATCCTGGGTGCCCCAGCAAAGAGCAGTAAGCCTTTCCCTGTCACACAACATATTTCAAACACAATAGAAGAGTACAAGGGGGCTTTGGACAGTGGAGGTGTTCAAGAGCTCTTCAATACCCATAAATTTAACAGCACTCAAGCCCTAGACACTGACTTTCACTGGGACTCTGCAGGAAAGTTTAGAGTCTTCCACGAAGTTAAAGACAAAAGAGAATCTTACAAGAGACAAGCAAGTGACTAAACTGTTTCTTGGCTTCTTACACCAGGCCAGACTGATTCTAGAAACTTCATGTTAAGAACAGGACTTGCAGAGTAAGCACATTAATACATCACCCTAAACTAGTAAGTCTTCTTAACAGTACAGTTCCCCCTCATGCTATCCAACTGATTTCTTTATATATACATTTGTTCAAAAATTAAGGAGCCCAGCTCCACTAAGTGTCCACATGTTCTTGAATGAAATATTTTCAATATTTCAGAATTTTCCATTCTCTCATTGTCAGCTGTCTGAACACTGACTGCACGTTATGCTCTGGTCTTGGACCACCAAAAAGGAGACATCCCAGTCCCCACCTTCTCTCAACAGAGTGCTAGTGAAGTAAATACCAAATGTTGAAAGTGCTTCCTGAACTGGAACACCCTTAGGACAGAGCCCTGTGATGCCTACAGAGGAATTCATACTCTCATTCAATGGGATGAGGCTACAAGCATGCACCCTTTAACCTTGAATGTAACTTCTAAACAAAGCTGAAGAATGGAAGTGCCAGGCACCATGCGCATCCTGTGCTGAGAGCTGGAGCCCTCTCAGTGCATACAGTACAAAATTAAAGGCATTGGTCTGGAAATCTTATAAAAGAAAAACCATCAGAGTTAACTGCCCTTAATTTTATTATGTAACCAGACAAAACAGTTCAGACTGGAATGTCAGATTTCCTCTTCAAGCACAAGTCACAGTTTCATATTTGCTTTGTATCAGTAAAGAAAAATCAACTCACTAATATGCAGCTGGGATTCATCCAGTGAGGTACAGGCTCATAATACAGAGCAAAAACTCACTGCAAATGGCTCCACAAGCCTTCAGGGAGCAGCAGAGGGTCTCCAGCTCTTCCTTTAGATCATTTCACTCAGTATTTGCCATCAGAACATTCAGAGGATACCAGAGGGGATACAAGTGTGCAAGAGCTAGTAAGTGATGAGAAGCCATCAGAGATTTGCATAAGCAAGCAAGAGACTGACTACACAAAGTTGTGGTAACATTCTTCTCGTTCAGCAAAATGACGAATTAGAGTAGTTAGCCCTGCTGATGACAAATCTGTTACATCAGTGAAGTACAATCATTTAAGAATTACAGTCTGCAGTTCAGTAAAACGGTAAGAAGAAAACAACAGGTTAGAAGTTATTATGTGAAATCCTAATATTATGCATTTTAGTAGAGGTCAATAGTGAAAGATCATGAAGAGAAAGTTCCAGATACTGTGGATCTGCAGAAGTTTTACAAAATGTATAAAGTATTGTGTTTCTCTACAACAACCAAAACCCTTACAAGTGCAGGTATATATGTGACATGAAAATATTGCCTCACTCACTCAGACAGGGGCAGGAGAGATCTAGAGAAAAAGCAGCATGCAAAAAAAAAAACCCTGGAACTAGAGCAGATCCTGCTTTCAGACACTGACCTACAGTACAAAAGAAGCCTACTTGTACAGGCTGCAAAAGGTTTCTGAAATCAATACGCTGGCACTTACTGTACAATAATGTTAACTGATTAATATAAGCCATGAATAAATATTACGCCACTTCATAAAGCCTGCACAGGCATTCATGGTGGCAGAGAAAGCGATGCAGACATATTTCATTGTTCCCAAACAAAACCAGAATAGAGAAATATTTCCCAAGCAGGAAACAGTAAACTACGCAGCCAGACTAACTGTATTAGGGGTAATTACAGAATAAGTAATATTATTTTCAACAGCTTTCTTATGTGTGTGCAGTCACTAAATCCTCACTGTGAGACTTCATCAGGACAGAAAACAGAGCATTTGGCAGGATAGCTAGTTTAATTTCTCTCCCATGTTTACAGAAACACAAAAAAAAAGAGATATCTGACTATGGGAGGAAAAAACCTTGTCACCTAAATGTAGTTATTTCTTCAACTGGTAGAGTCAAGTCCCGTTGTTCCCCTCCCAGAAAACAACAACAACAACAAAACCAAACTAAAAAAAAAAAAAAAAA
>VWYE01011794.1:306-13283 GCA_013398995.1 Alaudala cheleensis | reverse complement strand
AAAAAAAAAAAAAAAAAAAAAAAACCTAGCAAAACCAAAACAAGCCTATCTCATAAGAGTGTTTCATGGGATAATATCCAGCAGCAGATGTTCCAACACAAACATGTCTATCAGATCAGTGACTACATTTCAAGCCCAGAAGTCACCACATGGAAGGGGTTTCAGAGGCAGGGGGATGTTAGCCCTACAATTAAAGCTCTAATATGAGAGGGGAGATTTGGGAATGGAGTAAAGGAGGGAGGAGGGATTCACTGAATTACAGGAGATAGGAAGTGCACACAAGTTTCTAAATGAAGCACAGACAAAGTGGAGGGCACAAGAGTCATCTAGAGAAGGTCACAGGTTCTGACAGCACTGGAGTTTGTTGGATTTCTGTCCATCGGTGGTTGGTGGGACACTGATGTCAACGACATTGTTGCCAGGAGACTCGTCATGCGCAGACCGGTCAGCGATCTGCTTCTGCGACACGATGCGGTAGATTTCTGCAAGGAGAGCAAACAGGTTAGAGCCTGGAGGCACGGCCTCCCACAGGCATGGCACTCAACACACTACCCAAGAACATGCCAGAACCTGAGAAGGAGAGGATTTCACTTGAGGGCTCTGAAAGGGAATCTAGGCTAACCAGATGCGGCATGTAACATCTGGCTGGCATTCCAGTTCTGGAATGAATGCGCCTGTGGAGCCTGGGTCACCCCTCTGGGTGCCCTTGGAGGCTTGAGACCCTCACAAGAGATCTGAGGGTCTTGAGACAAAGCCTTTGATCTAAGTCCCTGGAAAAAGCTACTGACATCAAAAGAAACAATGCAAGCCACAAGAGTTTAATTAGCATAATTATAAGTGTATCACAGGGTGAAAAGTAGGATTTTTAGACTTTAATACAGAGGTAAAAAGGGCAAAGATAGAGGAATTTGGGTGTGTCTATTCTCCTTTTCCTGGTTCTTCCTGTCCTCCATCTTTGCTGTGGTGGTGGCCTGTTTGGATAGGGTTGTAATAGAATTTCACTGTCTAACATCGGTCATGGTTATTGGTACATAAAGGAAAACATCGTTAACGTGGTTAGGAGTATAAAAGTTAAGGTGCTGTTGTAGGAAGGTCAGATTTTGCTTCTTTGGCCTCCTGCAGACCTCACACTGGAAAAAAGAACTTGTAGAGATAAAAAAAGAATAAACAATCTTCAAAGACACACTGCCTCCGGTTCTCCTCCAAACTTTATTACTTACTCTCAGGACTCAAAAACACACTGAAACCTGAGATACACCAGCTCTGTCTGAAAAAGTTATTAAGACAAGAGTCTTCTGCAACAGTACTGTTTATCCCATTCTTTTTAAATGACTCCATGAAAATGAGGATTATTAATAGGGTTTTCATTCAAATGGGAAAGGAGCAGGAATGCTCATTTCTAAAACCGGGAATCATCATCTTTATGATTAAAAAAAAGTGGGCAGCATACTCTAGAAACACCAATCACCAGGATGCTGGGAAACCATCACAGCAGTAGCAATTTACCTGATGGCCAACTCCACTCCTGGCAACCTGCTACTGCCAAGTAATAGCAATGCTCCTCTCTGCAATGCATCAGTTTTCCTCCCTATCATAGTAAAAAGTTGCATGGGTCCATAAAGCCCCATACTTCTCCAAATGAATTTATTTGACTCAAACTAACTTATGCTTGAAAGGACACAGATCCACAAAGCTGTAACCACTGGAGACTGCCCGCTTAAAAGCTTTCAGAAACAAACTGTTTCAACTGCAGAGTTAGCAGAAGTCTTGCAAGTGGAAAGGTTTTTAAGTTACTTATTACTGACTATAAGCCCTTGTTCCAACTTCCCTCCATTGTGAAACAGGAAAAGGGCAAGTACTTCCCTGGAAGTCTGTGGTAAATATTATGGTCACATTCATACAGCCACAACCCCAAAACAGCAACACCCAAAGCCTTTAGTAAGCATTAAAAAATCACAGAGGACTGTGCAGGGCTTGTTTATGTGTTTTGGTTTTTTTTGGGGGGGGGGTTTCTTTGGGTTTTTGGTTTTTTTTTTTTTTTAAGGCTTTAAGAATCTGCACATGTTTATGTTGTTTAAAATGGAAATCTTTAACTCAAGGCCAGTTTGGTTGCCACTGGCTACCTACAGATCTTTGCTGAAAGGGAGGAAGAGGGTTGTGCAGAGGCTGTCACATCCTCTTTCTTTCCTGCTCAGTACTGTGTTTGAATTTGAGCTGTTCAGAGCTGTTGCCAAGCCCCCTTTGCTTTGGAGTAGTATGTATTTGGGATTTTTTGTGGGTTTTTTTCTTCCACTCTTTCTCAAACAAGTGGCCAGTAAGGAAACCCCTGTCCTGCTGTTCCCACTCTCTTCCCGCCACCAAATCCACCAAGTTGGTGGCTCCCAACTCACTACATAGCACATTTTCCTAGGTTTCTTCTAGTTTTCAGAAGGACTGTTTTCCCCCAGGTATAATCACTTTAGGAATAGCCTTTTCAGGACTTCTAAGTCTTATTATCCATGTGCCTATGCTACCTGAACTAGACAATCTCAACATTTTTGGGAACCCAGGATGCTGTGAGAGAGCAGGGCTTAAGTTTGCCCAGGCCTGACCTCAGCTTGAGCTGTTACAGCACTGTGGCTCTCCTAGAGTGGCCTCAGGCAGCATCTCTAACCAGGGTCAGTCTCAGGACAACACAGCAAGAGAAGACAGGATAGATGGTGACTGTTGAACTACACTGAGAGCACTAAAATCAAAAATACTGTCTCATAGTGCCAGGGAAAGTTGCCTCAGGTCCAGGCAAGTGTCCCAGATCAGCCACGAATCTGCTACATGGTGCAAGACTGGCCCAGCTCCAGCTCCGGGCAGTTGGCTCTGCCTCACACTCCAGCTGCTTCACTAGTGGCTCTAATAACACAGATCGTCTGGGCAACAAAATACAGCCCATTCCTTGTCTGTCAGGCTTTTTACCTATAGAGGCAGCTTGGCTACACGTCTTTTCCTGTCTGCCTCTTTGTGGGCACCTTCGAGTCAGAGTTGGGGTAGTTCAGTCTGGAGAAGAAAAGGCTCCAGGGAGACCTTAATGCTGACTTCCAACATCTATAGTCCCCCAAGGGAGCTGGAGAGGGAATTTGAATAAGGGCCAAGAGTGCTACGGCAAGGGGGAATGGCTTCCCACTGACAGAGGGCAGGCTAGATAGTGGGAAGAAGTTCTTGGCTGCGAGGGTGGTGAGGCCCTGGCACAGGCTGCCCAGAGCAGCTGTGGATGCCCCATCCGTGGAATTGTTCAAGGCCAGGTTGCACGGGGCTTGGAGCAACCTGGGATAGTGGGAGGTGTCCCTGCCCATGGCTCACTGTCAGCTTGTTATCCACCAGAATCTCTGGGTCCTCCTCTGCATAAGATGCTGTTGGTGCAGTCCCCTATAATCCTTGCTATCAGCTGAGAACAAGAGTTCAGTAGTCTGAAAACGGTACCAGTCTGCTTTGGTGCAAGAGAAGATACTGGATTATTTAACTTCCAGCATGGCTGGGGCTTCACTGCTGTTTTTGTGCAGGCACGGAAGTACAATTACTAGTTCCTTTTACAACAGTGCTATTGCAGTAGCTTGAACTTCTGGAACATCGGGAAATAGAAACCTCCAGGGGACAGAAACCCTCTCCTGGAACAGAAAGGGGTGTATGGGTTGGGAGGCAGAACACAAAGGTGATACTGGAAAGCTTGCAAACTAACCATCATTCCCAACACTCATTTCCAAAACATTCCAAAACATAGTTTCCAAAACTACAAAACGTGCCCATGAAGAAGACCCACCTCAGCAGCTCCTCTGAATCTGTAACAAACCATACCTGTAAGGATGTTCTTGAAGGCTTCTTCTACATTTGTTGAATCCAGAGCAGATGTTTCAATAAAAGATAGGTTATTTTTTTCTGCAATAAATAAGAAGTGGTCCAGTTAAAATTTTACTTTATTTTACATTTACTTTGAGGTTTTTATCTTTTATTTTAAGCCAAATCAGGCAGGGTGCAGCAATTTTTTTCTTTTCGCTGTTGAACAAGGAAAACCTTGGTGCTGCAGTTCAGCAACATTTCCTTTGCCTGAAGTGTGAGAACATTTTCCCCACTTGCTCAGTCAAGCAACATAAAATATCATTCTCTTCTGGCTACAGATCACACCCTGAGGTACCTTGAGCAAGAGCCCCAGCAAAAGCACGTCAGCTGCTAGAGAGACACAATTCTCCTCTGCAACCCCAAAATGTTTCCAAGCCTTTCAGGGCAAAAGAGTATCTGACCAGTGCTCTGCCAGGTAAGGAAGAGAGAAGGAATGCAGTGGCAGCATGTTACATAACCCACTTGACTTCTCCTAACAAATGGTAATTTTCAAGTCTGACAATGGCTGCATTAACATGAGACGAGATGACACAACTATATGCATCTAGTGCTCTAGAGGAGCAACCACCCCATCTAAGAAAAGGTTCAGCATTCATTTATAGCTGTCCACACTGATATCTACTCAGCAGAAGAAGGTCTCTAGGAAGGAAGGACAGACATTTGTGATATTTTTTTATTTTTATTGTGATATTTTCTCTTCTAAATCTTGCTTACTGTTTCTAGCCTTGTTAGAGGAAGTGTTTAATCTTAAACTATCAGGCAGCTCAAGGACAGCATTTCAAAAGCATGTACTATCACTAGATTAAAAAAACAACAGAAAACTGCAAACTAAAAATGACAAAAAAATTCTCCAAAAAAACCAAACCAGTCACACATGCTAGTTAATAAACCAACGTTTTAATTAAAAAAAAAAAAAACAAAAAAAGAACCATCAAAAAAAAAACCTCAACAGAACATCTTAAACATCTTTTTTAGAGTGTAGTAATGCAGCTTTCAACCAAACAGGTATTTTCCACATAAGGAAAAAGGATTTTAGTTTTATCATAAGACTTAAAAGGAAAAGCCCTAGAAGATTCTTTGATCTGCTTGCAGCCATTGTCTTAATACCAAGACAGAGGCATGGATAGGTCTCTTTACCTGTCTTTCAGAAATGTAGCCATTCTCTATTGGGCAGCTTGCTAAAAATCCCATCTAAATCATCCCGTATTTAAAGCGGAGAACAAAGCTTCTCGGGACTTCTTGGGGTGTCATAGCAAGGCACAATGCTTGTAAGTACCTGTGCTCAGCTTCTATTTTGTTTGTTTATTGTTTTATAAGTTTATTAAACCTTCTGCTTTACAAAACATATCCAAAGAGCCATCTCGAAGATTATTTTTAAGCCATTCTGTGAGGTGCAGGCACCCTCAGAAACTTGATACATCTGCACGTGGTTTATTCCACTCTGGCCACGTACAAAATGCACCATTAGGGTTCAAAGTAAAACTGGAGGTGAGAGCTCAGCCCTGCTCAGGACAGTGTGATCCCAGCAGGCCCCGAGGCTGCAGTACAAACCTGCGAAGGCCCTGGCCTCGTCGGTGGGCACGGCCCGCAGGTGGCGCAGGTCGCTCTTGTTGCCCACCAGCATGATGACGATGTTGTTGTCGGCGTGGTCCCGCAGCTCCTTCAGCCAGCGCTCCACGTTCTCGTAGGTGAGGTGTTTGGCAATGTCGTAGACGAGCAGAGCCCCAACAGCACCGCGGTAATATCTGAAACCACGAGGCACAGCCCTTCAGCGACAGCTCTGGCCCAGCCACAATAACAAACAGGCCCATCTAGCTCTTCTAGAATGCTTTCCATTTTGGAAAAAGTTATGCTGATGCAGGTACTGTTGTTGGAGTGGTTCTGAAGCCTAAAACCAAGTTCCAAATGCAGGGTATTTTTCTAATGGCATTTCTAAAAAACATGCAGTGTGTAACAAAATGCTGGAGGGTCTGCAGAAACCAGGACTGAAAATGTCCTGTCTGCTCCAACCGTGTGCAGGAAAACTCACTACTGCAGATTCTAGGAGGTTTTTATGAAATTACAACCTAACTTTCTGCTAGGAAAATAGCCCTTAATAAAACATCAGTATTTGTTCCTGATCCTTCAAATATCTCAGAGTTTGCCCCCTCAGCGCAGGTTTAGACCCATTTCAAGCCAAGGGCTCAGCTCAGCACAAGCCAATCTGTATCAGCTATCCTGGAATATCCTTATCTCTCTGCCACACAATCCTACCATTTCTCCTCAGCTCGGCCAGCACCTGTCTGGCATGTTGTTGAACTGAGTCAGAGCACCAAGTCAGCAGAAAACATTCCCTTTTCCCTGACGTTTGGCATTCTGCTGGCCGAGCAGGCTGAACTGGCTGAGTGGTGCGTGGAGCAGCAGTCAGCGCCAGCACAAAGGAGAGGCAGGATCACAGGACTGCAGCTGCACTAGTGCCCAGAAGTAAAACCTGTTGTTGTTTGACCCAGACTAGACTAGCAGTTTTTACAGCAAGAGCAAGGGTCACAAAAAAACTTACTGAAAGTCACATAGTAACAGTTCCAGAGAAGATGCAATTTGAAATTGCCACTCACAATTGACATGCTTCTGCATCCCCTTCCCTATAGAATGCTCCTTTTGGGCTGCAGGCTCTCCTGGTTTTCTCCCATCTTGACAAAATTCTGCTTACCTTGAGTTTAATGGCTCAATCTGTGCATGACTCAGAAATATGTTTTTACATTTAAAAACTGATACATGTCTGTAACATAAAATCAACTCACGGATCAGAAAATGCTCTGGAGAACCAGGCCTGACCAAAGGGTTTGCTTTTTGTCCTCTGCCAGATACTTTTGCCAGCATAGAAACAAGTACACCTCAAGTCACTCTGTGGATTAACACAGGTGAAAAAGCTTCTCACATCCAGGGACTGTGCCTAATGCTGCCCAGTCAGCACTATCATAGTTGCCTTCCTACTTCCTGGCTACTCAAAGGTGCACTCATGGACCTAACTTTCAGGGCTATGACTAATTCAGAGTCACTGAGATTTCAAGGGACTCTGTGGCTGCAGGTTTTCCTAAAAATACCCTCAATCTCAAGACTGAGGGGACAATTGAGAGCAGAAGCCACAAGTGTTGCAGTAAGCCACCAAGCCTAGACCAAAACATGACACCAACAGTACCCAGCTTCCACCTGAAATGACAGTCACTCCACATAATGAACACAGCACATTCAGTGCAGATAAAAAAACAAGTCACAAAATTCAAACAGAATTTCCCACAGTTTTGATTTAAGCTCTCATTTGTTTCTATAACAGTAACTTTAGAATCTAAAATTTACTTTCATTATATTAATCAACACAAAAGTATTTGCTATCTTATGACTTGGACCCACATTGAAGTTTGTCACAATGACTTTGTCACATGTGCCAAATTTGTTTCATTCTCTACCCGTACATTTATCTGCACATCTCTGCTGGAATTCTGTTGAGCACAGATACAGTACTCACGCTGAGGTAATGGCGCGGTATCGCTCCTGGCCTGCAGTATCCCAGATCTGGGCTTTTATCGTCTTCCCATCCACCTGGATGCTCCTGGTGGCAAATTCCACCCCAATGGTGCTCTTGCTTTCCAGATTGAACTCATTGCGTGTGAAACGTGACAGAAGATTACTTTTTCCAACTCCAGAGTCTCCAATCAACACAACTGAAAGGAGAGACATTATTTTCACAATTAACTTCTCATACCAGCACTGATCCCACGCTGCAGTGCGGCCTGGCAGGCAGCATCCACTAGAGATGCACAGTCAGGTAACACAGGAGAGACAACATACACAACACCTCAGTCTTTACTAGGCACAGCTTGCTTCTCCAACCTTAGAAGAGTCCCAAGCTGTTTTGTGGTGAGTAGCTGCCCAGTCCTCAGAGGTGAAAAAGAGAAATTGCTACAGTGACTGTCGAAGTCACACTGTGCTTTGGAGGTCCCAACCACTGCAGCAGGCAGAGGTAAGAGATGTCCCTCACATATGTGACCTTTGGCACAGGAAGGCTGAAATCCACATTTTAAGAAACACCACAGGCAAGAACATGGCAACAGGCCACCTGTCTGCCCAACAAAAGCCTTTGTACAGTATACATGTACTCTATTTTTACTAAAAAACCAAAAGCATGGTAAGTAAACAATTATTTGCAGTCCCTGTTGGAGTCGTTTCAACAATTTAATAAATATGTTCACCACAGAAAGGGGAAAACAGGAGACATTTGATACTACAAAAAAGATACGAAGCAAAGCAGAACTTAATCCAGCAAAACAAGTTGTAGTAGACTGCATGAGAAGTAAGAGATGAGCTAGAAACCTCTGCCTCCACACGTGGTGTTGCCATGATAACAGAAAAATGTAAGTGCAGAGAGATCTTCGGCACACAAAGCCCAGCTTTCCTGAAAGGAATTGTGAAAACAAAGGTACATCTTGTGGGAGGAGGTTCCCTCTACTTTTTGGCTTATTGATGAGAGCAAGAAACAACTGAGAGAAACAAATCTGAAACAGCTGAGCCGTGCTCCCTTCCTCTCACACTGTATCACATACCCTTTGGGACTCAAGTGTCCTGGCTCAAGCAAAAGGAAGAAAGGCAGCCAGCCTCTGTGAGCTTCTTTAACCTTGGGAATATTTCCTACCCCGGTTTTAAGTACAGATTTGCTGATCTTCCTCATTCATTTGGTCTGTTTTGCCTATAGAAAAGCAGACATGGGCAAAAAACATTCCCGATTTCCCCCCCAGCAACTACAAAAGAATCTTCTCGTTGCACACTTCCAGAATAAGCCCACCAAGGATCATACTTGTCTTTTAGTGCTGCTATAGCTTTTCTCTGCTCAGGCCTTTGTTTGAGGATGCAGCTCTGGCAGCACCCTGCTCCAGCTCACTGCCACCCCACCCCTGGAGCACATTCCCAGGCTGCTGCTGGACCCTGGCTCTCTGCTGTGCAGCTCCCAAGCTGCACAGGGGCTTCGTTGAAATGGCCCGGAGAGCCCCGCCAGGATCTCATCTGCCTGACAGCACAGACAGACAATTGTGCTAGCACAGCTGAACGGGCAAAACACAACAGAGGCAGGAACGGGCAGCCAGCACATCGTGGCAGGGCACCACAACTCCCCACCCGGGAGAACTGAAACCAGCTCCTCACAGTGCTCTGCCTTGCCTGGAAACAACCTAAACCATTTCTTAGGGTATGAGAACACATCGATAAAAAAAAGATTTTATTACAAGTTCTAACTCTAGGATTTTGTTAGTTTTATTTTCCAGGCAAACAGTTTTTCATCACTAATTCCGTGGGACCTTCCAAGAACAGGCGGAGGTGACCCATCTTGCACAGGGTCAAGATGGAATAGGCTGGAATGAAATAGGCTCTATCCTACAGCAAAGCTCTGACCATAACCAAAAGTAAGGATTTCCACCACACAAACTAGACCAGATTGGAAGACCTCTGAGACTCCCAACTGTTTCTGAAGGGAGTTATCTCCCTGTGACTTTGCAGCTGGAGAAAGCACAGCCTTTCCACCTTGCAGCCATCTCCCAGGCTCTGGCATTTTAAAAGTATCAATATGGGGCATAAACCATACAAACGGCTCTCAGGTCATTAATTCCCTCTGTCACTAGAAGAAAATTCCAGTGGTCCTGCGCTCCTCTGGCTGGTTTCCTTTGGCAGGATCCCTTCACCGTGCCACCCCACATTCCAGCAGAGCTTCTAGGAAAGGATTTTTCAGAAGCTGAAGGAAGGCAACCAGATCCCAATTCAATAAAGAGCATTCTCAGAGTTTCCAAGTGCTTCTTATTTATACTCAATCTTGAGCACTAAAAGAGCATTCTCCCTTTCAGGAGAAAGATGCCAAGACTGGGAGCCCCACATGCAGACAGAAGCCACAAACTTATTTTCTATGGGAGATGAGCAAGAAAGTACTTTTAACATTCTGGATTAAGTGATTAGATCTTGGGAAAGTTTCTAAATTTGGTAACAGGCCACCCCACAGTATTGCCTGTTCAAATTCAGAAGTCATGACAGCTTAAGAGTCTAAATATTCACTAAACACATCTCACCAAAACCGAGGAACTCACTCTCCTCCAAACGCCCCTAAGGGCCACACTGGTGATGAAAAGATGCACTGGTTTTATCTTGGAAGTAACATGAACCAATAACCAGCACTAGCCATGTTCAGATGGCTCTAAGCACACAGACAAGCCTCATGTAGTGCCCTGTTTATATCCTGCTCCTTCAGTGTGTCCTGATTTTCTCTCTGCAGCACCCCCTGCCACTGTGTGGGTTATCCATCACCACCACATTACCCATCCATCAACTCGGCCACCACCCTCACTCTGCTTCCTGAGTCTAAAACATCCAGAACTACAGCACAATCCAACCCCCAACACCTGCACTGTATATTGAGATCCTTGTACAAAACAAGCCGAAGTCAGAAATAAAATTCCAGTGCCATACATCATTGGTAAGAAAGGGAAAAAAAATAGATCAAGTTATGACAGAATTTAAAATACATTCATTTATTGATCTAGAAAAAAGAATCCATACTTTTGAGTGATTAAAAAGATTAAGACTCCCTCTAGCAGAGACAATCTAATGAGAGTTTGTGATAAATCTGAAGTACATACGGTTGCCAGGTATTGGTGACTAATAGAACACGCATTTGTTTTTAATAACCACAGCCTTTGCTAAGTGGAGACTAATCAGAGCAGTCTAAATTCCCAAAAAAGTAAAAGAAAGCTCTTTTTCCCTATTTCTGATTTTTCCTGCCTTTTTCATGAGCCAGTACACATCTGCACAACCTCAGATTTAATTTTTAAAATAAACACTGATAATAGCTAATCTTCTCAAGAGCAAAATTAATGTGCAGGTCACATTTAATAGGTACAAGGCTTCCAACATTTTTAACAGCTCTGCAACAGTTATGAATTCAATTCCAAATCAACGCAATCAAAACTCATCCTGAAAAGCTCCTGTTTTTTCACCATCCCCGTTGCAAAACTAACTTGGGAATAGAGGCCAGAACTGCTGCCTTCACTTGGGTCACATCACTGAATGCAGCCACAGGCTCTCCACAGCCTCACTACCCTACACAGCCCTGCACACACAGTTTGGCTCCTTCCCCTAAAGGCTGGCTCAGGCACTTTGATAACAAGTAATATTTTGTTGTGATCAATAAAATAAGCACTTCTGTTGGGATGCACACAAAGAAAAGGGCAATTAGGAACAAAGAAGCAGTAGTCCAGCAGAGCAGCTTTGACTATAATCACTCACATCCCCAGAGTGCTCGCAAACCTAAAGCATGTAGCATTGCCTGCTACATGCTGTCCTTTGGAAATAGGTGGCAGGGGAAACAGTCAAGCCTTAAATTTAATAAAAATAAACTTTACCGGACTAAGATCTCCTACATCATTACTTCTACCTCTGACTACTGAACAGACTGAAAGAACAGAGTTCAAAAGTCGTCTGTGTAGCTAAGAAGGGGCTAAACCACAAACCAACCAAAGTCCTGGACATCATTATGTCAACTGTCCTTGATGTTTAATTCCACTACTGGAGGAGGCAGAAAGAAAAGGAAGGGGAGTTGGTCCCACAGCAGAGCCCTCATCCCAATTAGTCCCATTTATATTATCTTTTGTCTAGTCCCAAAAAGCCTCAGAGGAAGGAAAAGAGAAATAATCAAACCCACAAAGAAACCCTTCTCTATCTACTTTTTTTTTTTTTTAATCCACACAACGACCCCTACCAAAAGATGCACAGAAAAGGACAATTCTCTCACCCGTTTTTTATTAAGTGTTACAAAGTGTGCCAGCATCACCACTGCACAGAACTTGACCAAATGGCTTTGGGTTGCATCTCATTCAAGATAACATTAAAAACGCATTTCAAAGCAAGTATTTTTAAAAGACAAATGCAGTTCTCCCTAGCTAATTGATTATTCAGAGAAAGAAAAATATAAATACAATTTTTAGGCTTTCAAGTTCCTGGCTATTAAACCACCTGGGAAACATACCTTAGAAGGAAACTACTCTAGACTCAGACAATTTAGTATATTTTTTCAGGCTGGTCTTCTCTTTTATAGACAGAGAAGAAATAAGGGCTTTTTCCCCCCACTGTCTTCAAGATTCAACCCCTGTTAAACAAATAAAGCAAACAGGCAAATACATCTACAAAATATTTCCCACAGACGAGTAACTGTTCTTTCCTTTGGTCCAAAAGTTCGGAATCATTGCTGTCCGTGTAAGAGTCCAAGTACAAAGACATCAAATGCCTGCGAAATTGTCACAGCAGCAAGTGACCCCCAGAGCCCTCAGAGACCGCCAATGGCACCATTAGCACTGCCCTTCCCAAGAGTGAACTCTTGGGATGAAAATCGGGTTTCAGCCACTCTACCGACAGTAGATCTGGTACAAAACAGGCCGGGAAAACAAAGACGAAGGTGCTACACCCACCTGCGCTGCTCCTCGGGCCTCACAGGCAGAGCTGTGGGTTGCTCCGGGAAATTGGTCAGCTTGAGCCTCTGGACAGGCAGGAGCCCGGCCTGCGGAGTCATCCCACGGGACAGAAATCCCGAAGACATCCCACGGGATGGCACCCACGGCGTTGATCCCCCCGGAGTCAGCGCAGGAGGAGCAGCACTGAGCCCTCGACAACCCGACATGTCACAGGAAGGGGCAGGGGCGGCAGAACACCCATCAGCACAACCAAATTAACAACGTTACGGTCCCAGGCTCCCGCTCCTGGCGCTCAGCGGGGACCTGCGAAGGAGCCTCCACCAAAACTTATGGTTTTGCAGCTCCGGCTCGACACCGGGCCATCCCCGGACAACCACCGGCACCGCCAGGCACAGCCCCGGCCCGCGGCCCGCCCGCTCCCCGCCGCGGCTCCGGGGTCGCCCCCGGGGATCGCAACCGCCCAGCTGCCGGCGCGCGGCCCACGCGGACCGGGACGGGGCGGGGCAGGGAGGCCCTTGCGGCTCTCCCGGGGCTCCCCCGGCGCCAGACAAGGCCGGGGACTCACAAGGCCTCCCCGCGCACGAAGGCCGAGGCGGACGCCCCAGGCCCGCGCGGCCCGCTACTGCCGGC
>VWYE01011790.1:408126-489606 GCA_013398995.1 Alaudala cheleensis | reverse complement strand
AAACCCCATCTGGGATCCCCAGACAAGTTATTTCATAAATCATCATTCATTAATAACCAGACTTTTACCTCTGCAAGCTTTGAACAGGGATGCATTCCTGCTGCAGAACAGAGCTTTGTACTCGCATGAATAATTCTTGCTGAGATGTGAGAGGGAGTTCAAAACAAATTCTGTGTGTGGCATGAGAACAACCTGCAAAAGAAACAGGCAGGTGACAGCCCATGTGAGTGACAGGTCAGGTAAATAATTACAGCTGGTAACATTCTCCTCCAAAACCTGAGGTAATGGTAGCAGGAACAGTTATCTTCCCATTTCCTACTAAGAAATTACCTGATATTTTTGGTTCAGTATTTTCTGTACTTTAATCATGGTTAACATTTTTTAAAATATTATTTTATTTTTTAAATACCTTGGCACAAATACAAAAGAACTTCAGGCAATTTTCAGTGTGCATTTAAAGCTCAAACACTGCCCTTACTCAAACTAATCTGTAAAGGCTGAAGGCAATCTTGCAAGCATTTCTGAACTCAAGCTACCAAAGCCTAAATAATTACTTTTAAATGCAATTTATTTTTTAAAATGATAACCATTATACATATGGACTGAAAAACTGGATAGATAAAGAAGAGGTGTGTGTCACACACAAATTTGTGTGACAATACAGATATATTAAAATATATCTAAATAGTGATTACTGCCATTGTACCTCTGGAGGAATGCAGCAATAAATCTGCTCTGCCCATATTCCCTGCTGTATTTCTCATTTTTGCACTCTTTGGGGATTCTTACTGCAGGTTCTTTTTCTTGTTCTGGCCAAGGTCAGGATGAATGATCCACGGGAAACATAGGTTTGAGTTCAGATGTAGTGATTTATTATCTCTTATCTATTCACAGACTGTTTACAGACTCAAAGCCCTGAGCTCTGACCAGCTGCCAGAAAAACGTGCCCAAATGGCCACTACTGACTTTTCCCAAGGTCTTTAAGCACCATTTACCCAATAACAAGATGACACCTCTGTTATTGATGTTTGTGACTCAATGGTCACCACTGAAGGGCTGCAATGGGGACCTTTTTCACCCAATTACAGAAAACCACCCAAACCCATGAAGAAGAAGGAAGGAGAAGGTGAGAAGAAGGACTTAGACAACGACTTAAATCCTCCATGCTGGATCACACACTGTACATAGTGTATTACTATACACTAAAATCTTAAATCTAAGTTTTTCACCCTGTGAGATCCCACAAAGATCAAACCCCACACCCACAATCTCAGTGCTGTCACTCAGCCTGTCCCAAGGCCTCAGGTCCAATGCAGTGTTTTCTTGTGGGTCAAGTGTCTGTGAGCACAGAAAACCCCAAATTCTCAGCTTTTGGGATTCCAGCATGAGACCACAGCCTTTGTTTTACTCTTAGAAACAGATGATTTCTTTCTTTTCCTCTCAGTGAGCAGTTCTTGCTCCACACCCTGCATTACAGGAGATCAGAAAGGAGCTGCTGCAGGAGCCCCCAGCAGAGAGACACACTCAGCACCTTGCAGAGCAGTAAATACTCATCTCTTTGCACAAAGTGTTTGCAAACTGCAGGAACCACGTGGGGAGAACCCCACCAACAAAACCTGGCCATTTCTCTGCCTGGAGGAGAGGCACCATCATGAAAAGCAACAAAGAGCAGATGTTCTGAGGCACACAAATAAACTGTGTGAATGTAACACTGCAATGCCACCAAGGCAGCAGAGTAAACACATTTCTAACAAGCAGAAAAATATCGATTGCTCACAGGCTCTAGTTAATGGATTGCTGCATCTTTTAGGGCTTCACTTGAATATCTAAAGAATAAAATTAACAAGGCATAGTATGAAAATGCTGGAGAAAAGAGATATGAGGCAAAAAAGAGCAGAGCTGGGCTCGAGTTACTCCAGCTGCACTTCTGTGCTTACACAGCCTGGGATTCCTGCCCTGTCAGACCTGAAGATTTTTCTGATCTGAGGAAAACCCACAACAAAACAACATTTTCATCCTCCAGGTAGGAGGTTAAACAGTCTGTAAGCATCCCCTGATGAGGAAGTCTGCCAGGTAAATCACAGATAATCAATTCAATCAGCACAAAAGTGGTTTGGTCTGGGTTTTTAACATTTTTCTTTTGCAAATGTTTTATTTATGTTATGAAATTTAGAGTGGAGTGTCCAACCATTCTGAATCACATTCTAATTGGCTGACTGGATAAATGTGAGATCAACTGCAGCACAGTTCTGTACTGCAAAATGAGCCCAGCACTGGCTGCTCATAAAAAGAATGAAGCACTGTAAACCACAATTCCAGCTGAGATGCAGCAAACAAATAGGACATTTAAATCCAGTTTGGTCATCATGATAAAACTGTAATTTTCTTTTTAAATGACTAATCAAATTATTAAGATGAATGCACATTTACCTAATTAATTGCCTGCTTTAGTTACCACAAATTAATTTTGAGTACCAAGTATGTGAATACCTGATAAGTGTAACACACAAAATGAGCAGAGGATTGAAGGAATGAGAGCACAGAGCTGAACAATAAAAGTTAAAAAGTTTGGCCTTGTGTCATTCACATTTTTTTAATGGGCAACAAGGCAAAATGGGAAAGGGTTTGCCTTGTTGCCCATTAAAATCCTGTGAATTGGATGAGCTGTTTTTCAGTGAGCAGCCAAAAAAGGTTCTCTTCTCTCTCTACAAGTGCACAGAACTTGCACAGATTCTCCTTTACAGACAATTAAAGCTTGGATGTCCCCACACATACCCAGAGTAAGGCCATGAGAGAAGGGACACTCCCCTTGCCTTGGAGCTGGTCACTCTGGGCTAAATCCTTGATTTAATCTGTGCAAGGGAGTGCACAATAAATGGCAATTTATTCTCTGTTACCAGGTGATTTCCAGTTTGTGTGTAACCAGAACAACTCCAGTGCCAGCTGAGGAAATTCAGCACAGAACAAACTGCTGTGTGGTAATTCAGGATGGAGGGCAGCCCCCTGTGTGCCCTGAAACCCTCCATCCTGCAGCACCCCCCATGTGTGAGCAGCAGTGCAGCTGCTTCAGCTGCCCCTGAGCAGAGAACAGAGCATTGCAGAGGCTCCTCATTTCCCCAGAGCACTGGGAGCCTCTGTTCCAGCCCTGCTGCACTAATCTCAGCCTAATCACAGCCTAAGCAATCCTGCAGCACAGCCCTAAGCACGGGTTCCATTCTGCTCTGGGGTGCAGAACCCAAGCAATGATCAGCTGGACACAACACTCATGGCTGAGTGCTCCCTGAGAGCTGATCTGCACAATGTTCCCAGCTGAAAATGCCTGCAAACAGCCACACAAATGTGGGTACCCATCTCCCCAGGGTGTTTGGGTGCTGTCATTGAAGGCTGGTGCATCACAGTGACATGTTTGTGTGAGGCTGGGAGCTGGAACCATAAAGCAGTTGTTGCTGATGTGCTGTAATTACTCTTAAAGCTGTCACATCACTTTTTAAATTCTCTCTGTCTCATTAAGTGCAACACTCAGAGACCATGAATGAAGGGAAATGGAAAGACATCTCCTTTCCAGTGTGCTCTTGGAGATCAACAGGGCTAAAAGGTGCAGGTGCAGGACAGAACATCAGGTTCAGGTCCTTATGGAGATTTGAAGGTGTCAGAAAATCAGGAGGATTTCAAAGTTTTGATGCATTATCATTATTTTGTCATTTGTTCAAATTACTCTAAGGGTGATGGTGCTTTAAGCACCTGATTCCTCTGAGCCATTTTGGAGTCTGGAGTTAAATCCTGGTTCTTTTACAGATCTGAAAGGGAACAAGAGTTAATCTCAGCATGTGGCACTCACAAATGCCACAAGACATTTGAAAACTGGTGCAACAATCACCTCTCTCATCCTTTACATAAGTGTTATTCCCATTCTTTCCAGTGTGAAATCAAATAAAACTGCTGTATAAATTACAGAAACTAATTTACATTGTTCCTGCTTACAGGGATTAATAGTAAAGCTTTTAAAAATAATAAATAAGTTATTTTTTATTTTACTCTCCAAACCTTGTCTATGTGGGAGTTCCACAATCAATCCCTGACCTTTGCTTGGCTGCAGCTCCTCCTCAGCTCTTCCCTTTCACACCTTTAGATCTGAACACAAAGCAATTTGCAGTGGTCTGGGATGAAAAACCTTTAATTTTTGCCTGTCCCTTCACAGAGTAACAGCCCCAGCTTGGGAGTGAAAGCCAAAGCAGGGCATGGAGGGAAGATGTGAAATGTCACAGGATGGGAAATTAGAACTGAGATAAGAATGCCCAAAGAAGATTTCCTGTTAAAACAAGGCCTCAGCACTCATGCAAAATGCATTGATTTGATTTCCCTGTTCTGGAAACACAGGCACAGCTCCAAAGGTGAGCTCCTCTCTCTGCCATCTGCCAGCACCAGCAGAGATTGTTGTGCTCATTTCCCTGCCCCAGCAAATGGGCCAATAAATAATTCTGAGAGCTGGCAGGAGCCTTGCAGGAGAACCCTGGCATGGGAGAGGTGCCTCCTCCAAAAGCACCAACCAGGCCCTGGGTGTGTGAGTGAGCACTGGCTTCTCCCACAGCAGAAATCCTAAAAGGTCATTAGCTGGGAGGGAACTTCAGTTTTACTTGGCTTTCCCAGCTTTTTGCCCAGTTTTTCCAACATTAGTTTTTCCAGCTAGGAAAGCTTAGAGGGAGATTTTTTTTTATTTCAGTGCCTAAAAGTTTGATTTCTAGAATAAAACTCTTTGCCAAATGTGCACAGCAATTTTAACTTTCTGTCAGGGGCTCAGGGTGCTTTCCATAAGATGCTTCTTCCCACACCCAAATCCATGGATAAATATTAATACTAAATATAAGGCAATGAGACTGACAGGAAAAGTCAGGGGCCTACACTTTGCAAGAGATCTTGATTTATCACAGAATTTGGCAAAGAACTTGAGAGTGATTAGCTAAATTTAGGTGTTATTAACATGGATTTCCATGTGAGTCTGTCTATTTTCACAGAATATCCTGTGTTTGGGTTCCATGTACAGGCAGAATATTCCAATCCAGGCACAGAAGTCAATAATTCAGCTCAGCTGAGTCACTCTATTGGAGCAACAGTCCCATCCCCATGGGGAACAGAGGGATCAGGGAGCCTCCTCCAGGAGCTGAGGGCACCCCCAGCAAGGAACAGGACCCAAATCAGCCTCCAAAAGCCTTGCATTGTGAGCACCAAGGTCATTCAGGAATGTCTTTATAAACATTTGTGATGTGTGCATGGAATAGAGCTGGTGAGCAGATGCAGGAAAGGTTAACTCATAAAAATAGAGCACTTTGCTGCACACTGCCAGAGTTTCAGTCAGGGCTGGGTGTGTGCAGTGAATTAACCCTTAAATCTGATGTTTCTGCCTCCAGGACCTCTTTGCTGATGCTCTCCCAGCCCTCAGTTCCTTCATGAGGAAGCAGAGCCTTGTGTTTTCTCCTGTGATGGGCCTGCAGGCTCACAAATAGCTCTGATTACAGCCCTTGGGGAGAAAGGAAAAGAAAAAATGAGAAAATAGGGTGATGAATTTGGTCATCTGAGTCACCTGGCTTGAGTGATGGCACCCTGCAGCACACAGAAAGCTTCCCAGATGTGATGGATTATTATTACTCTATTATCAGAGTGCAGAGATTTCATTCACTGGCAGCAGTAGCCAATATCTGGGATTTTAACAGCTGCTCCTCCTGGTTCCTGCCCATTCTGGGAGAGCTCTGGACCCCTGGCAGTGGGTTGTTATTTGTGGCTGTTGCATCACTGCAGTGCTGCATCATTCTGAGCCCTGCAATGAGCTCAGGAGGCAGCTGTGACACATCTGGAATGCTCCAAACACACGGGAGCTGCAGCCAAGGAGCTCTCACATCACAGGGATGGCAGATCCCCAGTGAGCTCAGAGCTGAGGAACAGCAGACAGCTGCCAGGAGCAGTCCTGTGTGCTCTGCTCTGCTCTGCTCTCTGAGGCACCAAAAGCTGCATTTTGCTGATTTCCCCCATCACTGCACAGCAAACACTGATAACCCAGCACACATCTCAAAGCAGCTCTCAGGGTGAAGAGGATGGAGCTGTGCTGGAAGGAAGTTACCAGAGAGATGTGTGTGCAAATTCTCTGGTTTTGTTCTTTTAATTGCTGCCTGCTCAGCTGACAGACAGACAGACAGACAGACAGACACAAAGTGCAACACCACCCTGGCTGCTGCTGCACCTGTAATTTCTAATTGGACTTGAAAAACAGCTTTGCAAAGTTTTTTTTTTCTATTTTTTTGGGAAGGAAGGAATGACTGTGAGAGAAAAGCAATATCAATATGAATATTAATGTCACTTGCAAAGGAAATGCAGTGGAGCAGAGTGAGCACTGCCCACTGTCACTGCTCCCCTGGGCACCATTTGATTTTATCCACACACTGAAATGTGGATATTACTGCTCACTATTTCTTGCAGCACAACCCAGCACGCTTGGGAGGAAAAAGAAAAAAGCAAATAAAGACTTAAAAACCAGCACTACCTTACTGTGTGAAGTCATGTTCTGCCATTTGACAAATCTTTATGGAGTCAAATAACAAATTTTTTATCAGCATTTTTGGATTCCATGAAAAGGAAAGCTCTGTTGGAAAAGAGAAGACAAGGTTTCTTGGTGACAGGAAGGATCCAACACTTTGAGAGGCACCTGCACTACAGAGGCAGCCTGAGTGAAAAGTGGAAATGTCCTGTAGGTACAGAACCAACTGGGTGTGAGGCATGGACAGGTTAAAGCCTGCAAGTTGGGCATTCCATCCATAATAACCACATCAAATGCTGAAACTTCTCCTAAAAACCCCACAGGGGAAAGCACCATTGTGTGTGTCAGAGGAGTGATTTTCACATTTGGGACAAATGAGAGGTAAAGGACACCCATCCATGCCAAAATCAGGTGGGAGCAGCTTGGGAGGCTGGAGCTGCTCAGGGCAGCAGAGGGACCTGGGACACAAACAGGGGCACCTTCCCTGGGTGCCAGAGTCAGCTCCTGCTGCTTTCCCAGGAAATGCTGCCAGGATGGAGCCCGGGGAGAGCCCTGCAGAACAGGCACACAACCAAAACATGCCAATAGCCTGGAGCTGTCAGAAAACCCAAATCAATTGATTATAGAGAGAAATGTTCCCTCATTTCAGTAGGTGCAGCTCAGACCAGCCATGATGGACCCTGTTAATGATTTTGGGGATGCTGAGGATGAGATCCACACCATGAGGGTAAGATAAGTATGGACACAGCATTTCCAGGTTAATGCAGTTCACTGGGCTGAGCTTTCCACAGCTGTTGAGCACTGCCTTCATGGAACACATTCACACCTGCATTTTCAGGCATCTCTTCTGCAGAAACCTCGAGATTGCAGCTCTGTTTTACTGAGTAACTGGTGTGGCATTGCCAAAACAGATGGAATTCCAGCAAATCAACAAAAACATTAGTAGATCATAGTTTATAATGTGATATTAATTTGGTTACCTTGTAAACCATTTAAGGCCTGGGTCAGAAATTGAGATTGTTACCAAGCAGATGCCTCAGTCCTTGTGCTGCTGCCTGTAAAAGGATGGCTTTGCTCACTCCACTGCCATGAAAATGGCTTTGTTTT
The DNA here is from genome assembly GCA_013398995.1 of Alaudala cheleensis. NCBI lineage: Eukaryota > Metazoa > Chordata > Aves > Passeriformes > Alaudidae > Alaudala > Alaudala cheleensis. Next base: position 481,973 of record VWYE01011790.1, on the reverse strand, counting down.
GGTTTTGTTTTCTCAAATATGGAAGCAGGAGGATCATACTGAATTTTTGGTTCACATACTCATTTGTCAGGAACAGGAAAACAAACATAATTCCTTTCATTGCAATTCACTAATGAGGGAAGGAATTAATTAGCTGTCAATTTAATGCCCAGCTCCAATTGTGGGTTATTCCTCATGGGTTTGTTCTCCAGACTGTCTCCACCAGGTGCCACTCACTTACAACCACCCTCATTTGTCTGATCACAGCTTTTGTCTTCCTGGCACACAGGGAAGGAGAATGGCACAGAAAGCCAAAACAATGGCCAAAAAAATCTTCTTGGCTGAGGTGTGAAATAAACTGGGAGTGCAGCTAAAAGTCACCAAACTGATGATCCAAAGTCTCCATTTCAAAAAAAATCTAAAAAAGATATTTAAATGAACACATTCACAGGAACATTAAGGCAATTCAAAATAATTCTTGTCATTGATTTTACAATTCTAAAATGTCCCCAAGGTTCCCCAGGACACCTGTTCACACAAGGGGCTGAGGGAAAAACAAATCCACAAACACATAAATAAAAGCTTGTCATGCTGAAGCTTGCTGGGACAGACAGACAGACTGATTTACTTAAAACTACCTTTACTTCCAGTGAATTTACAATAAAAACCTGCATCCAAAATGCACATTGAAAGATAAACATAATCCTCCAAATGAGAGAATTCATGACAGATTAGATAAAAACCACCAGAGACTGTACTTGAACTCTCTATTCTGCTATTCTGGTTTATTATTATTATAGTTTGTTTTCTGCAGACATACAACAGTATGAGCAGAGGAATGGAGAAGATTTAAATGATAAAGTATAAAATGATGAAATTTTTAAAATGATAAAACTAATTCACTCTATTTTTTAAATTACAGCAGCTGAACCAAGTGAAATAGCAAAAAAAAACTTTGATCATTGAAACAGAATGACTCTAAGAAAACCTGCCTCAGTTTCACTCTACTTTCATTATTGTTTCATGCCTAAAACAGAAGAAAAATTGATAGTATTTAATGGAAACTTCCATTTAAATCATCATTTTACATTGCTTAAAGTTAAATTATTACATTCAATGGTTGTGGGGAGGCAATACATAGAAAAAAACCCCTGCAGCTTTATAATCCATCCCTTTCTGCCCTTCACTCACAGGCCAGGCCATTAAAAAAAAAAAAGCAGAATATTTTGTTAGAAGGTTTGCCCCATTCTTTCCTGACCATTTCATTGTCACTGGTATGTTACACAAGCTGATTTATTTGATTTAAACTGAACCTTCACAGGTTGCTGCAGACACAGAGCATAACTTAGGGGAGAAACACATCAGAATCTGCTCCAATTTTCCTCATTAATAATCAGCAGGAGTGGCTCCTGTGGCAATGGTTCCAAAAGACAATTTAAGAGAGAAAGAAATAAATCTCCCATCCTTGGTGGAGCCCTGCAGGTTGAGAGAACATTTCTGGGTCTGTCAGGGGGTTCAGTGGCAGGTGAAAAGCAAAGAGAACCTTCCTGGAATGAGGCTGCTCCTCCTGAAAGCCAAGCCCTGCAAAATGCAGCCCCTCTGAGAGAGGGATGTGGGAAACCACCTTTGGGGGTCCCTGGAGGCTCAAGAGCCCGAGGGTGGTGAGACAGAGCCAAAAGAGCCAGAAATCCCCATTCCTTTGATTGAACTCCCTGGAAAACACTGCCAAGTCTGAGAGGAGGGATGCAGACCATGTGGGTTTGATTAGGGTTAGGGTTAGGATTAGTATGATTATTGATTAGTATGATTATTGTTGTATTACAGGGTGAAAATCAGAATTTTTAGATTTTGCTATAGAGGTAAAATGGGGCAAAGATGGAGGGAAGTGGGTGTGTTGGGCATCTTTTCCTGCTTCTTCTTCCCCTCCATCTTTGCCGGGCTGGTGGCCTTTTCTTGATTGGGTTGTGGTGAGATTTCACTGTCTGACCTGGGTCAGTTATTGGTACTTAGAGAAAAACATTGTTAACGTAGTTTAGATGATAAAAGTTCAGGTGCCATTGTAGGAGGGGCAGATTCTGCTTTTCTGCCTTCCTGGGAACATCACACTGGGCTGAGAGAACTTTTAGAGATCAGAAAATAATAAACAATTCTGCAAAACAACTGCACAGCCTCCAGCTCTCCTTGGAACTCCATCATCAACTCTCAAAAACACCAGACAACCTGAGAAGGGATTTCCTGGAGCTGGTATTGATGAGCACAGCTCAAAGCTGGATATTCCTGGTGTGCTGGAGAAATTTGTTGGCCAAACTGAGTTGTGTGAACACATCACAGATCTGCTGCTCCTGCTGTGCTCCTTTTGGCTGCCCCTTGCAGGCCCTGCTCTCCTGGAGGGTCTCAGCACCAGGAAAGCAAAACATCTGGAAAAGGGATTTGTTCTGAGACCCCTTGAATTCCAGCCTGCAGGTACCAGCACAACAAACCCACCAAACAGACTGTGTCAAATCCTGTCACAACCAAGGATCAGTCACTTTGAAAAGATGTATTCTGTAAGAAAAGCAGTTTTCATGCTCCCAACAACAAGGAAAAATAGAAAGAAAGTTCAACTTAAGTTTGAAGAATCATTTAAGTGTAGAAATGAAGAAGGGGAGAAAGGGCACTTTGTAGTTTCCCCAGGAAACTCACTGCTGCACTCGGCCCAAATACCCCAATGTCTGCCCTTAACCACTCCTGAAAACCTTTTCCTGCTTCTGGCAGTAAATCCCATGAGCAGATCTCAGTCTGAAGGCAGGATGGGATGTTCTACAAGGTTCCAGAGCTCTTCATCTTCATCCCCTGACACTGCAGACCTGTTCCTCCAGACAAGGTTTGGGTTTGCACACACACCCTGCCAGCTGCCACAGAGCCAGCAGAACAAAAGATATTGTGTATTATTAGAAATAACAGGAGTCAGAGAGCCAGGGGGATTTCATGGGCACGTTGAGCTGATTGAAACTGAGGAGATTTGGTGGGAAGGAAAATTCCCGTATTTCACACAGAGTCTGGAGGGCTCCGTGGGGTTTTAAGATGCCAACAACAAATGCCTTGCCCTAAACAATGAGCTGCTGGGTGATGCAAATGGGATGCCTCTGCTTGCACTGCAGGATGAGTCACTGGCTGAGATAAAGGAGCAGAGGAGATGAAAGCTGTGACACACTCAGAGCCTGCCTGTGACACACTCAGTGCTGCAGGGACAGGGACACTTCCCCCCCTGGCTCAGGGGCTGGAAAGCCAGAGGAGCTACACAGTAAAAATGCTATAAAATCCATATTCCACACCTTTGTGTGTCATTTTTCAGGCAGGTTTGTGGAATTCCATGCTGGGAATCCCTTAGGAACCAGTGGTTTTGCACAGATGTGTGTAAATGCACAATCAGAAGACCATGAATAGGTGAGAGGCTTCACGTGCAGTGCACAGCAGTGAAGAGGCACCCTGTGAGAAGGAATTCCAGTGAAAATGCAGCAATCAGGCTGTTTTAAACGCTGCTAATTTGATTAAAAGCTGTGCTTATTTGATAAAAAGCTGATTTTTGCAATAGCTCTTGCAGACATCTCAGGCAAACACAGGGGAAACCTCTCCCCACCAACCTTCCCAGCAGGTCAGGAGCTGCACCCTAAAGTAAAAACTGCTGCAGAGATTTTGTTCAGTCAATCATTCCCCTCACTGGCCTCCCCAACAGGTTCAGAATAACAAAGCACTGTTGTTATTTCTGTTTCTGTGTCTCATGCCAAACAAAAAGTCCCCAAAAATGAGGCACTGTGACTTCAGTTCGATCTTGCAAAGTAGAATTCCCTTTTGGGATGCAGATGGGGAAAAGGTCACAGACAGGGGTTTCAAATAAAAGGAGATCTTAATATCATTAAGTATTTTTCAGTTCATTTCATATTATCATTGATCTTTCAGAAAGCATTGTTTTAGTTAAGTTCCTGTGTTCTTTCACACCAAGTTGATTCTGGCATTTCAGAGCTCTTTATTTCAACTTTTCTTTTCAGATGAAATAAGTAAACAAGTGTTGAAACATTAAAAACCACCTTTGCAATAACTATCCTGTTAACTTCTACCCATCTCTATTTTCAATATTTTATGGCTGTTAACTCCTATCCTGTCTCTATTTTCAATATTTTATGGCAGTAGAAATGGTCCTCCCCAATTAAAAGAACAGTGCTGGTAATTTTAATTGCATTTGCAATGAAAGAACTCCAGGCTCAAGGCTTAACTGCAGTTTTATCCTACTGGTATTTTGCTTCATTCACTTACCTGAGGATGATTTAAACTAAATTATTTTAAGCTTTAGGAATACAAATTGGCAGTTTTGCAATCACAACTGAGTGGAGCTGCACAATCTCTGCAGTCACATCTTTTCACTGCTGTCAGAACAAGTGAGACAAGGTCACACATCTTTAAAAATTTCAGCATTATTTGCCAGCTCTGCTGCTGGAACAGGAGACTGGAGAATGCAGACTGAATTTAGCAAATCAGGCTACAACTTCATTTCAGACACAAGAAACCATCCAGGCTGACACTGAGTTCTTGTGTTCTCCCAGCTGTTTTGTTTTATATTTGAGCTTTGATTCAAAGAGAGCTTCAATGCTGATGCTTATCTGAGAGCATCCTTCGGCTCAGGATAGTCAGAAATGGGTCCAAGAAATAAATAAATCATCATCCATCAAAGATCTCTGGTCCCTAATATAACACATCTAACTTCTGCCTCCTTTTTGATAAACCTGGTTTGTTTATCATCATTCTGTCCATCAAAACATGAAACATTGTGACCTCTGCAGTCACTCTGCCCTCCATCCATCAGTTTACTCCCAAAGGGATTAATTCTCACTTTTCACAGCTTCTCAGAACTCCCCTGGCAGAAATTCCAGTCCAAATTGCATTATTATTTCACCTTTTTAGTGGCCCCCCTGTTAGAACTCTAATGGGGCAGCTTCATTAAATAAACTCATTTTAACATAGAGGGTCTAGAGCAAGTGTAAAGTGTTTATCCAGGGCCTCAGTGATTAAAGGCTTTGCTCCACTGAAAATTACTGGAATTAAGTCTCGACTTACAACAGTTTGAAAGTTTTGTCAATTATTGGCAGGGGAGAAAAACCCAGTGGAATTACTGACAATCAGACAGTTCAAAATTCTGAATGTGCAAAGTTAGGACCCAGTAACATGGGAAGGGAAGGACCCAGTATCTGAAGGGGAAAAAGGAGATTTGAACATTTTTATGCATTAAAAAAAATTATTAAAGTTTTCAAACTCCCTCTGAAACCCCACAAATCACAAAAACAAAATCCTGAACCACCCAACCCAAAAAATCTCCCAGTGTTCTCCTTCTCAGATCCTGCAGATTGAATACAGAGCATGCCAGAAATCCTGCCTGGGGAATCCAGAGTAACATTCATTCCCCTGGGTTCATTAGTTCATGAGTTAATGACCTGGGCTTGTTTCTGTGCCCAGCCCAGAGCAGTGACCGAGCCCAGGGGCAGCAGGGGCTCTGCTGCTGAGGGATCACCCACAGCTCCTCATCCCCCACGGGCACAAACCAACCCTGAGCAGGCTCTGGGCTGTTCAGAGCCTTCATTCCTGCCAGAGAACCAAACACAAACCCCCCAGTCCCGTCTTCAGGGCAGAATCATCCTGGGGGATTCCAGAGGGGCATTTCCCCCTCTAAAGTGAGGAAAAATTCCTGCACATTCATCTCAAAAATCCAGAAACAGGGACTTGCTGCCATGCATCTGTTTGGTCTCACTGCATGGATTTTATATTCATTTATTTATCTTCATCACCAAGGTTTCATAACTGTAAATGTTGTCCTGTGAACCATTTCATGCTCTTACCTTATTTAAATATCTGATTTTTTTTTGTAACAGACTGATTTTCATATTCCTGGTTGGATGCTTATTGGTGGTGTTGCTGCTTTTTAAAAATAAAATTTAAAACTTTGACATTTCAATTGTGTAAATTAATAATTCATATTTTGGTCACTGCNTTTTTTTTTTTTAACAGACTGATTTTCATATTCCTGGTTGGATGCTTATTGGTGGTGTTGCTGCTTTTAAAAATAAAATTGAAACAAATGATTGGTTTAATAATAGTCTCCTTAAAGGTAATTATTTTGATCCAGTTAGGCTTTGATAGAGAATGACTTAGCATTTATCAGTATTGTGATTTACTGTCTTCACCAAAGGGGCTAAATAAAGAAACTCTGTTTTGTAGTGGCATCCCAGCATGGGCAGAGACTTGACTCACCTCTCACACCTTTTGTCTCATAAGTACTCATTTCAATAAAATACCTCATCCCAGCACTAATTTCCCCTTGAAGGACATCCACTGACTTCCGTGGTGTTTTTAAAAATCATCTCTAAAATGTCTCTGAGAAATGTTCTGGGTATTTTGTAATCAACCTCCATAGAGAAGGTATTGTAAGTGTCTCATCTTTAGAAGACTGGCTTCTCATGTGTTCTTTTTTCTCAACATCTTTCTAAAGCAGTCTCTCTACAGATGTCCTGATGTCTCCTTTCCTTCTCGGGCTGCAGCATCAAGCTGAGGTTTGGTGTTTCTCTGTGTCCAGCACTGATCTGAAGGAGGTGTCTCTGTGTCTCTCTCTCCTCGCAGAGGTGCAGAACTCTTCTCTGAGCTGTTCTTCAGCCTGATTCTTGGTATTTGTGCCATCCAGGCTGTCCCGGGGATTTTTTCTTCTTCTCTTTCTGCTCATTCAGCTGGATGGTGGATGGGATTTTTTCTTTTTCTGTTTTTCTGTTTTTTCTGTGCTTTCTGCCTTTTCTTCTTGTTTTTCTGTCTGCTCACCCAGCGGGATGCTAGATGGAATTTTTTTTGATTTTTGCTCTTTTGGTCACTGTGCTTTCTGCCTTTCTGTTTTTTTGTCTTTTCTTCTTTTTTTGTTTTTCTGCCCACCCAGGGACGCCAGATGTTGGAGTTATCTGATCTGAGATTAACCCCAGCAGTGTAAATCTTTCTTCTCACCGGCCCGTGCTTGAAAGAAGGAATTGGAGAACGTCTGGGTGCGGACTGCAGATGTTTATTTTACAAATCTTATCTCTCAGTTCTTTCTGAGCAGCATGAAGTTCACAAGCAGCTGGAAAAATGTTTTCTCTTCCGCCCATGACAGTGTCTGGGCTTTTATACTCTAAACTACTTTAACATTGTTTTTCTCTAAACACCAATAACTAAACCCATGTCATGCAGTGAAATTGCACCTTTACCAATCCTAAAAACCCATCACCCTTTGCAAAGAGGAAGAGGAAAAGGAAGACAGAAACATGTGCTCTTATCACACTGATCTGCCTCCATCTTTGCCCCATTTCCCCTGTACAGAAAAACCTAAAAACTCTACTTTCTTACCCAGTGACATAATAAAAATCACACTAATCAAACCCTTGTGACCTCCAAATCCTCAGACAACCCTGGCAGTGCTTTTCCCACGGGCTGAGACCAAAAGCCACCACTGTTTCTGGCACAGGCCAGGGAGGATCACCCCCTGCCCCCGTCCAGGCTCCTGTCTATCCAGGAGAACTAGAGAGATACTCTGGTTTCCCATAGGACTCAGGTAAGCTTTCAAATTTATTTTATTTTCTCCATAAAACTGATCACAGAAGAGAACACACTGCTTCCCATTAGCCCAAAAGTAAATTTGCTTTTGGAGGTTATTCATTACAAATGGAAGAGGTTTAGTGGTTCTTAAGGGCAGCTATTAAATATTTATTAAATTTAAAAAACCTCAGCCTTCATTTCAATTTGTAGCTATTGACTGATACTTACAGATTGATATTGTCTCTTGCTGGTGTCACAATGAACCCATGAAGATTCATCTCCCTGCATAAAAATAAACACTGGAAAAGGCACTGAAGTGAAAGCAGAGTGTTTGCAGGGCTGAGCTCCAGCAAAGCACTCAAACACACATCCATATTCTCCTTTAGCTCAGGGAAACTCCCCTGTGCCTGGAGCTCTCTGCTGGGGCCAGCCCAGCCAGGGGAGCGTTCCTGTCCCCAGGGCTGTGCACAGCAATCAGCTCCCTGGGAATATTTCATTTCCATTAAACCCTTCTCAGTATCTACACCTTCACTCCCAATCTGTCTCATGGCAGTTTTCCTCTCAAGAATGTCAAATGTGTGAAGTTTATTGGGAAGAAGTGAATGAAAGAGGGAACTCTGTAAAAACCCCTGATGTGCAGCTGTGTGTGGGGCTGGGAGCCCCAGAGAGCTCCAACAGCACCTGCCAGAGCCCAGGGAGGAGCTGCACACAGGAAAATCAACAAAAAATAAAACATCTTTGACAAATCACCTGAGTCCTGTCCCTTCCTTATTCAGAGACAGTGAGGGGAGCACAGGGTGGCTGCAGAGGAATTAGAAATCTCATCTCTTTCTCTTCTATCTGCAAAGGCTCTGGGTACTCCCATCCCACACAGCCCAGAGCTGTTCTGCACAGACATTCTGGTCTCTGCAGCACTTGTGACACACAACCACTGAAGCTCCCCAGATCTCCTTCCCATGCTGCCTTTGAAAGTAATTCAGTTTACTCTTGACAATATTCACTTGTGAATGAGCTCTCTGCAAGTGCAAGCTCTCAGAAATACTCATTCCTCAGAGGGAAAGGGAAAATTCCTAAGAGCTGGGATAAAGGGTTCTCATCTGTCCTTCCCTCACATCTCTGCACAACAAATTCATGAAAAGGAAAAGAATGATGCAGGCTTTGCAACAGGGAAACAACAAATGAAAATGCCTTTTACTTAAACTGGAGTACTATGGATTTATCTTAAGCCACTAAAAGAATGTTTTTCTGTTAGTCTCAGTAATGCAATCAATTTCTTAATGAAAAGCAAAGCAGCAGATCTTGAGTTGTTCTTCAGCATCCCAACACAGGAAACTGAGCCTGCCTGGGGACATCAGTGCAGTGCAGCCAGTGGGAGGATGGGAAGAACAATTTAGGAAAAAGAGCAAAGATCCAGAGGCAACATTAATGCTAAATTCATACTTTTAACTGCTTAACAGTACCCAAATCACTCAGCACTTAAATGAAGGAATTCAGGACCCCTGAGGGAGGAGAAACTGGTACCCATTTCACTGAGGCACCAAGAGGCTGAAGCATGATCATGCCCTGGGTTTTTATTCTGCCATCTTCCTGGTAGTTTGGGAAATTACACTTTAATAACCTGTAATGGCTTTGCATGGAATTGTTCAAACTGATAAAGATGTCAATTTTGAAACAGAGTGTACTGAAAATTCAGCAGAGTATTGATGTGGTAATGCAGTTAAATGTAACGATTTGCTTCTGTCCTAATAAATCCAATCCCATTTCTTGTTATTTCTCCCAAGATCTTGAGTTGTCATTGCTCAGGGAGGTTCTGCAGCTCTTATCAGCCAGAAGGGTCCAGTGGAAGTGTTTTGGTTGGGAACAGACCCACGTGTGCCACGTGACATAAAAAGCACAAATTGAAAGGAAGGGAGTTACAAATCCCCAGACTATTGGATCCAGTGAGAGAGATAATCTGTCTGTCCTTTATCCTCAGCTCACCTTCCAACATCCATCCTCCTACTCCCACCCTCTGCTCTCAGCCCAGCTCCCACTGCCCCAAACCTGGGGGTTTTGCTACTCTGAACTCTCCCTCATTCCATTCTCCCCTCAATGTCAGGGCAAGCCAGCAAATGGCACAGCTTGGCCAGGACCTCATCCTCTGAACAGCTCCTCCTGCAAACCCCTGCAAACCCTCCTCCTTTGCTCCAGCTGTGATGTCATTTCAGTCCTGCCCAAGCATGCATGGATAAAAAAACCCAAAATCCTCTCCCACCCTTGTGTCTGCAGGCCCAGCTCACCTCTCAGCTGTGTTACTGCAACAGACCTTCCCCTGCTCCTTGTATTTAGGATTTCCCACATCTGGCACTCAGTTCTCAGCTGCTCTGCCCCAGTCCCAGGTGCTGGGAATTGTGGATAGCTCTGGTTCTGTGCTGATGGGTGCCTCTGCCTCCAGCTGCTCTCTGCAGTGTTTGACTTCAGATAATTTTTATCTGTCTGCTTGCCAGGCTACTCTTTGCTAAGAACATCCTCTCATTTTGTTTAGGGGTTTTTTTTTTGTCATCCTCTCCTTAATTCCTGAGTCTGTTAATTTGTTCAGTGCTGATTTTCCAGTGTGTACTTATTTGACAACCTTTCCTCCATATCAAAACACAGTTTCCTCACCCAAAGCTCTCAGTATCAGTGTGAAGTGTATTTATATCACCAAACTGCTCTCCGTGGCACAGGCAGAGCCCCCACCCAATAGAGGGTGTCCTGAAGGGAAGGAAATGAGGAATTGCCGAACTTTACACCCATGTTCCTCCTCCCCAGAGGAATCAAGGACCATCTCAAAATTCCTCACAGCCTTGTTGGGATGCCCCATTCCTGCTGCTGTTTTCTTGGCCAGTCCTCTTTCTTTCTTAAGAAGGTGTTTTTTAATCACTTAAAAATTGAAAAGTCTGCAGTGAAGTAAGTCTGGAAATTTTCATCCTCCACAGCTGATAAAGACCATTTTACCATTTGTAGCCCCTAAAAAGTCTGTGGTTCAAAATTTGCCTGCAAATTTCTTTCTCTCTCTCTCTGTTTTGTTTGTTTGTTTGTTTGATTTGTTTTGTTTTTTAATCGTGCCTTTGAACTGCATTCCCTCCTCATCCACTGCATCCATTGCTGTGTAAGGAAGTGCCATAATGCTCATGTCTCCCAGGGTGGTGTTTCCCAGCCAGGCTTGCCCTGTCCTGTGTTCTGGGTGTGGATAATCACATTGAGTTTTATGAGAGCTCCTGGCTTATTAAAAGCCCCTGTCTGGAGATGACCACCAGCTCCAGCAGCAGCTGGCAGCCAAGACTCCATTACTTCATGCAGGAAAAGCCAATTCTTTATTATCACAACTCATTTTATATAGTTTTTACAGACCTCATGTGCAACTTTAATTGGTTAATAGATTCCTTGCCAATTACTCTATTGGTTACTGAAAAGTATTCTACTTGTCCATCAAATCTCTCTATTCTTGGATTGTTTACATATTTTCTTTACTGATTCTCATGGGACAAATCCCTTCCTATTGCAGGTGCATTTTTTTTCCAGCCCAGGAATGAGTTGTTATGCTAACAAGTTCTCATACCAAGATTGTTTTGGCATGGGAACTTGCAAATTATTTAGAAGAAGTGACAGGCCAACTTTGGCAATTCAGCAGAGCAGGCCTGATTTTATGAGGCCTTTCTTTTATAATTCTTTTACCTCTCACGACAGGCTGAGGCATCAACAAACCCTGGCTAAAACTTCACATGGAGTTTTTAAAGGCTAGCACTGGTCTGGTATCAACAAATCTGAATTAATGGAAGAAAATTCTGCTCAGTCAAAGCTGTATCCTGATTTACACCTGCAGATAAACACACCCAGGCAGGATCCTGGGGGAGATAACAGCAGTTAGTTGGAAGCTGTGTGTATTAGAGTAAGGAGCTGGACCACAGCTTCTCTTTACATGTGAAAAAAGGATTTAAAACACTTGAGCATGACTAAAACAACATAATGAGAATAAGGAGGCTGAGAGCTGCTTGCTCCCATTGGAACCTGTTTAATTCCTCCAAGTATTGGTGCAAGGATCCCAAGGATCAGACAGCAGTTTGTGTTCAGGGCAAGGACGGGGTTTGTTGCTTGGTTGCCCTATTTTCATTCTGAAAGGCAAGTCCATGGCGTTGTTACATAAGCAGCAGTTCCATCCCTCCTGAGGAAAACACGAGCACAACCTGCCTGCCTGAGGGGAGGGGAGGGGCTCCCCACACGGATTTCCATAAGGAACAGGGAGTTTTTTCCCATTTCTCTTTTGCACACAGACTCGCTCCAGATGGTCCGAAGAGACTCTAGATGTAAATGGAACTGCAAAATATGCAGCAAAAAGGAGATTATGGAGCCTCAGAAAATTCTTTGCTCTCTTCTGCAAACATAAGAGGGATTAAAATGCAAAGCCTTTGGTGGATCCCATCCCAAGCACTCCCTGCACACCAGCAACAACTTGGTTTCATTTCCCTTGCTGCCTGTTAAGAAGAATGAGAGAACAAAACAGCAACAAAACCCCAGCAATGAGACAGTGTAATGAACAGACAAGCCTTCCTTGCTTTGTCTTTTCTGGTAGACAAACCACTCGTTGCAAATTAAATGGCTGCTTAATTACCAGCTGCCAAGTTCTGTGCACAAAACTGCATTCAAATCTTGGGTTATGCCTTTAAATGCAGGGAATTCAACACAACTCTGAGGGCAGAGAGGAGAAAGGAGTGATGGAAGTGTGGTGTTCTCCCTGCCATGGGTTGGGATGACTCTTTGATGAACAAAAAGTTGGATTTTCCATGATTTGCAGAATATTCCTGTTGCAGAATATTCCTGTTCCCTTCCCAGCTCACTTTCAGCATCACCTCTGCAAACTCCCTGACTTTGAAGAGGAGACAGAAAGTGAAACAAAACCAAGGAAGGTTGTTGTTCTGTTATGCCCAACAGATGAAGGAGTATCAGAAATACTTCAAGGAACATACTTTTTGGTCAAGTAGAATCTTTGGATTCTGAGACATGAAAGGGATTGAGTTCTGCTGTGACCACTGGAGATCTGTTACAGTCCTAACTTTGGAGACATTGCATATTTAAATTTGTAACTTTGGAGACATTGCATATTTAAATTCAAATCTGCATCCAGCCTGAATAGTGGCAGGAAACTCAGGGGGGTATCAGATATCAATAGACATAATTTTTCTCCAAAATCTGAACACTTAATTTCCTGTATAAGACACATTTTTCTCAATTTAGCTACAAGTAAAATAAGCTAAAGTAGCAGCAAAATGAGTTAAAATGCCCTAACTAATTTTAGGAATGATAACAAATAAGAGCTACAAGACACAAACACTGTATTTTTCTAGTCTAGTCTAGTCTAATCTATTCTCCTTTTAAGTTTTCTTAATGACTTCTTGAGATCATCATGGAATCTCCCAAATATCAATGAAATGCCATGGCAGTCTTTTGTCACTGAGAGTCAAAGACCAGCACATTTACTGCAGTACTTAGCTCACATTCCAATTTTGTTACCATTTTTTCAGCTCTGCTGACTAAAAATCAGTTTGTTATTAATTAGACAAAGCCCATCCTTTCCAGATTAGAGGAGGGGTTGTTGCTTTGGAGGTTTTTTTGTTTTGAAAGGATCTGTGACATCAGCAAAAGTGCAAGTCCAGAGGGAGGAAGGCTCAGAGCATCAGAAATAATTTAGGAGCTGCTAAGGAAAGATTATTATAAAATTCTCATTTCAATATTGTCTTTCTTGTTACCCATGTAGGACAATTCTCAGACAACTTCTGTCAGACAGGATTAAATACATAATGAAATAGTTTTGCCTGCTATTTTACAGAAAACATCTCCTAAATCAGACCCTGAATTATCACAAGGGACACCTGATTTTCCCAGGAATCCCCTCTCCATGCCAGCCCCGGGTTTGCTTAACTGGGCACTTCATTTGCCAGATTTACTTTGTAGCACCTCACAGCCTGCTCTGTGTCTATTGAAGGAAATTTAATGGTGTCTCTTCCCTCACTGCATGGACTGTGGCATTATTCATGCAAATGGGGTTTGTGTTGGCAGTGGGAGAAGCCAGGATCTCACTGCCTGCAGAGAAAGGGGAGCAGACCCCAAAGCAGCTCAGCTCTTTGCCTTTTAGCAGACAAGCTGTCTACCAGTGACTTCTAACTTGAACCTATTCTTGAAAGGTTGGATGAAGCTCAAGGGTGCATTATTTGCTAACTATAAATAAAGCTGTGTGCACTGTGAATTAATGCTGCACAGTATCAGGATTATCAAAGGCTTCCACAGCAGAATCCCACTTTGGGCTCTGTTTTAGAAGTGATTTCTATTTTGTTTCTAGGAAAGCAAACCAGACTTTCTGTCTGGCTGATCCTGCAAGCCTTTCATGTAGGTCTTCCCAGGATGGAAACCAAGTGCAGCACAATAAAGGCAGCAAGATAATGAAGATATCTGAGTATTTACTCTTGGTTTGTAATGTGTGTGTCAGATGGGAAGCAAAAGGAACAGCACACAAACTGTTCCAGCATTCTCCTGAAGGCCAAGGATGGCCCTTTCTTTTTCCCTGAGCCAGTCTGATTGCAGCAAATGCTGCACTGAGCTGAAAGCCCACTGCTTCTGCTGCTCTGGTTTTCCTTGGAGGCATGTTCTGGGACCACTGCTCATTGCCATTCTCCCTGTGCCTCAGTCAGTCTAGCTCTGCACTTTCAGAATCAGTTCCCATTAATTATTTGATCATTTCTCACATTCATCAGTAAAAGATGACCTAGCAGAATATTGCTTTGAATGGAGTCAGAGAGACTGAGTCATGACAGGCTGCTGATGGATAGCAGTAGGACAGAGCATGTTGTCCAGGTGCCCTTCTGCTCAGGGAAAACACAAATATCTGGAGTTTAGCCAGTGAAATAAAGAAAGAGAACTATGCAGAATATTGGCACCTTGGCAGCTGGCAAGGTGAAACAAGGATAAGTGATGTCCAGGAGTTATTTGTGTATTTGATTGCAATAATCAGGTATGAAATTGCTTCTGTTGAGTGCTACCACATTCAGCTTTTCACAGAGGTTATCACCCTCACCCTGGGGCTCTTGCCCAGGTCAGATTATACTGAAAGTCTCTAAAAAGAGGAAGGGTTTGCCAGCAAATCAATGCTGGGAGAGGAAAAGAACTTTGTCACTGCAGGAAACTCTAAACAATGATAAGGAGTAGACTTTGAGTAGGACAGAGAATAATCTTTAAACACGGCTGTCACTGCTACAAAACTGAACTGTAAAATCCATTTTATGCATTACTGCAATCAAGGTTTATTGTGCCAAACCTTTCTGTCACCAAATACACCCTCATTGTTCTGCTCTGTTTCCAATAGTTCAGGCAGTAGGATCCATTCACCCCTCTCTGCTGTGTATGTAAAACAGCCTGACCCACCTCTGGCACACACAGGTCCTGTTCTGTCTCATGCCCTCCCACACTCCCACCACTCACAGCACACTTGGGACTGGGGGAGGAAATGTGGAAGTGTTGCACTTCATACTTGCAGTAGGAAATAACAAGGTTTGTTATAATCCTTTTACTGGGATTCTTTCTGCACTCAAAGCGGGGGATTAAAATAATGATAAAAAATACAAGTGAATTGTAAGGAAATTTTCTCTAGTAATTTCTACAGATTGATCCTTCTGGTTGTCCAAGCACCTAAAATAAAGTACAGGCTCAGTATTTCAGAGTGATTATCCTAAGTATTCCACTCTTTCTGTTTCCGGCAGTTCCTCATGCCTGTCACTGCCAATGCTGGAGACAAATACATATTTAACTAAGTACATTAAAGCTGTTCCTTTCATTCTCCCAGGTAATTCCAGTGTGTCTGTAAAACATAAATATTTCCTCACAACTCATTAAAAGCCCCAGATACCTAACAAGCAAAAGATAAACAGTTTGATAGAAATGTTTCACATGATGAAAATTAGTGAAAGATTTGGGAATTCCAGGATTGAAAGCAGCTCCATGTGGGCAAACTCAGAACATCTCTTGTGCAGCACAGGGCCAAGTCAGGCTTACAGAAAAACCTGGAAACAAGGCAGAAGCAAGAAACGACTTGCAGGAATACTTTGGGGTTTATTTCATTTAAAGAAGGTCTGTCAGAAAGGAGCCCACAGAAAGCACAAATGAGCTGGGCAGATTTCAAAGGTCCATCAGCAGATGACAAACAGCACAGCTCCTCTGGAATGTTTCTAGATTCAGTGTGCCTGGGCAATCCTGAGCCCCAAAGGGATGCAAGATGGGAAAGCTTCCCTGCCACTCCCAGCCAGAGGGCATTGGCAGCCTTAATCCACTGCTCAAACACAGCAGGAGGAGTGTCCAGATCAGAATTGATGTGTCTGCTGCAGAAACACTGCCTGCAAGGCTGGCTCCAAAACTGCCCAGGGAATGAATGAGCAGGGAATGAGGCAATGAGGGCCTTTCACAGGGGATTATTTGAGCTGAATGGAGGTGGCCACCTGCTCCTGAATGAGCTGGTCCTGGATTTCCATACTGGGCATGGCCCAAACTACAAAATCAGCTCCTGACTTGCAATCTGATGATAAGGAGTCAGCATTTCCCTTTAGAAATGGAAAGCCTGAGTATAAGACACAACTGAATTTTCCAAGGTCATAATTCAATGAACATGGAGCATCCCAGTCTTCCTTCCTCCAGGTTTTCTCTCCTCTCTAAGAAACTGCCAACAATTGCATTTCCATTTTTCACTGATTGGGAATATTCTGATAAAGTGATCCAGGACCACAAATGCCTTAGCTATGGAACTCTCCTAATGATTCACCACAAAATACTTATAAATAAAGATTATTATAATCAAATGCTACAGAAGTAGCTTTCAAAACTGTTTCTAAACCTTCTGCACAGAAATCCACAGTTTGTTGTGGGAAATGCTTCTGCTGTGGCTCCCTTTCCCACCTGCTCTGGCACAATGTCACTGCAGAGCAGCAGTGCTCAGAAAAGGATTTACAGAAATAACAGGCATTCTCATTTCCTTTCGTAATTTCTAAAAGATGACTAAATGGATGTCAAGAAGTTTGAGAGAGAAAGAAAATTTGATTTTTACTTCTGTTCCACTGAATTTCTGCAGAGGTCAACGTAAGAAATCCTGGATAATCCCAAAGAGGAGAGAGAGCACTTTGCCTGGCTTGCCTGAGGATTCCAAACTCAGTTAAAATTTAAGTGCTTAACAAGTGTTTGACAACATTGCACATCCTTAATAAGATTTCTTCAATGAGTGACTGAGATAAATCCATATCTTCCTTCTCAATATTTACATACTACCCAATGGCTTGCCTGTGGCTATTTGCATCCAAAAGCCTCAAATAATTAGCTTTAATTAGATTTATCATAGCAGGAATATTTAATGATGTCTTTATAAAAATTGGATTGTACAATTCCGTTTCTCAGTCTCCTTATTTCTCCAGTGTCACTCCGTTCACACAAGTGAGATCAGTACCCAAGACAAGCTTTCTTCTCCTTCTCCAGATTTTCCTGTTAGAGAGAGAAAGAGTGTGTGGTTCTTTTGTTTTTAGTAATTATTTAGATTGTATAACTCAGGTCATCCAATCAGGACAAGCCATGACATTTTTTAGTTACAATGCAGACCCAGATGTAGCTGGTTACAAAAGCCCCTGATATAAATAAAAACATGTAGGAAAAAGATCTTAATAGCTGATGGACTTTTGAACAAACCCAGTTTGGAACAGTTGCTGATTCTTTTTAAAGAACAAATTTATTCTTTCTTCCCAACTATTTCCTGATACCACTGTCACAGAGCAAGAGACAACAAAACTCAGAGACAGATCCAGTTCTTGCTAAAGAAAGCATCATGGAACCAGCACTGCTGGGAATCTCCATGGGATCTTGGAATTTGGTCTGGATCTTTGGTTACAAAGTAGAAATAGTCTGTAAATGTCCAACTCAGCAGAGTTTTAATGATTTTATTCATGGTTCTGATTTATCTGCAGAATAAATGGTTGGAGGGGGAAGGCAAACTGTGTTCACTCAGTGCCCCTTTAAACAAACTTGGTTTAACCTCACATAATTCAATTCCTTAAACAAGAAAAAACCATGGCAAGATCAGAGAGATAATATTTATCAGATTAAAGATCCATGGGGAAAGCCAGCTCACAGCACAAGAGCAGTTCCATCTCTGGGATTTCCTGATGAGATCCATCCAGACCCAGAGCACTGCACCAACAAACAACCTGCTGGGTTAGAAAGGAATAAAAGCACAGGGTTTGGGTGGGCACAGCCACACTGCCTCCCCCTGAGGAGAAAAGAGGGCAGAGGAACCACAGGACAGGAGTGGGAAGGTGGACAGAGAGGTAAAAATACAACACATTTATGTTGCTTTTATTTCAGAGGAACCACTTTCATGAACAGGGGTTTTGTTCTGAGCAAAATTGGCACTCTAGCCAAATCAATACACTTCTGTATTAGCTTTGATTTTCTTCAGTGACAGGTTCTGAATCTTGCATAGCCACATCTGTATCTGTATCTTTATTCATTTAGTTAAAAAAAATATTCAGAAAAGTCTACTTTATATTCCTCTTAGAGTTTCCTAATGGAAATGATGTAGTGGCCTTCAAAGAGATTGATAGAGCACACCTGAGGACTCCTACTATTAACACAAATTAGAGAATGTATAAATGATTTTCTGTAGATAAATATGCATGAAGAGAAAAATCAATTCTGTTGTTTAGCTTTTTCAATGGAAAAGATTCAACACCAGTTATATGTAAAAGAATTAAAAAAAAAAAAAGGCAATACAAGCAAAACATACAAACTGCTGATTCTGTTTTACACTTGGAAGCAGAAGGATTCCCTCCCTCCCCACCTCCCAATAAAATCAAAGGCTCAGAAGCTGAAATCCTGTGTTGCAGTGATCTGTATGCTGGTGTAGGGCCTGCTGGAACAAAGCAAATAACAGAGAATTGCTGGGTCAGAGCAGCAGAGCCCAGAACAGGCTGTTCTCACAGGAGCAGCAGATGATTCTCAATAGGATGATGCTCTATCCAAAGTGTCCCTGGGGGCAGCACACGCTGCTCCCACCTTTCTGCTCACCTGTCCTGTGATCTCTTCTCCCCTGGGGGTAGAAAAATTGATATACTGGAGCTGAACAAAGAACATTTTCCATGATTCACCTCTGCAATCACTTTGGAATTTTTTTAAGCTTTGTGTTTCTTAAAAGCAGCCACCATATATGGAGACTACACCTGTGATAAACCTCCAATTTTTATTTCATGCTGCTATTGTACCTCAAAGCAGGCACCAAAAGAAGCTTTTTATTCAATTTATCTGTTGGAAAGAGCAAACTGCACCTACCCAACAGTGTTAGTGGGAGATAGCCAAGTTTGTAGTTAAACTTTTGGATTAGCCACTGATAGATAAAACGGGAGTGAGTCCTGTGCCTCCATGGGGAGCTGCAGTCAAATTCTATAATGACATTTCTGGTATTCAGATAGGACAATTGAAAGATGAGGGGCAGCAATGCAAAGACTCTGGGCTGCCAGATTGTCTGGGGGAGGGCTGGCTCAAAGGACAAGGGGATGCTCCCCTGAACCTTGGGAAAAGCAGGGTTTGCTACATCTTGTAATTAAAGGCACTTCCCCTTGCCATACAAGGCACCCACTCATTGCTTTTTTTGCCTCCTGCCTCTTTTCCAAAGGTATCCCTGCATTATGAAGACAGCCTCTGGTAACTGTGTTTTCATCTGGAAGCTTTTCTTAGCACAGATGAATACTTCCCTCTTTTTTTATTAATAGCTTTAAGACTGGAGCCCAGCTCTCCCCAAAAAGCTGAGAAAGCTCCCAGATGAAATCCTCCATCTCTAGGGCTCCAGTGACACTCACTGCTTTGGGAATATTTTGCCAGCAGTCACATTCTGATTCACATGATGCTGCTGCCTTCCCACACTGCGTGCCACTTGCAGAGACAGTGATCTGGGAGAACAAAGCCTGCTCAAAACAATATTTAGGGACCTTTCATTTGCATTACAAACACCACCTGTTAACAAATCAGGCTTCTGCTGCTACGTCTGCTGGATCAGCCCAGGCTGGGGATGACCAGCTCCAGATCAGCCCTGGGAGGATCTGGAGTTCTGTGGCTGAGAGCTGGACCTGTCCCAGCCCAAAAATCCCCATCCCCAGTATGAGCAGCAGGAAAGGGATTGGGATTCTGCCCCTCTCAGGGGAGATCCCACCTGCAGAGCTGCCCCAGCCCTGGGCCAGCACAGGAAGGACCTGGAGCTGCTGCAGAGAGCCCAGAGGAGGCTCCAGGATGAGCAGAGGGATGGAGCAGCTCTGCTGGGAGGAAAGGCTGGCACAGCTGGGATTGTTCACCTGCACAGGAGAAGCTTTGGGCTGAGCTCAGGGTGGCCTTGCAGGGCCTGAAGGGGCTGCAGGAAACAGGGAGAGGGACTTTCATGTGATGGGACAAGGGGGAATGGCTTCAAACTGATAGAGATAGGCTCAAATTGGGAATTAGGAAGGAATTGTTCCCTGTGAGGGTGGGCAGGTCCTGGCACAGGGTGCCCAGAGCAGCTGTGGCTGCCCCTGGATCCCTGGCAGTGCCCAAGGCCAGGTTGGACACTGGGGCTGGGAGCAGCCTGGGACAGTGGGAGGGGTCCCTGCCCATGGCACTGGATCAGTTTTTGGGATCCTCCAAACCCAAACCATTCCATAATACAGAAAAAAACCCGCATCCTACTAAGTTAGAGGCCATGGATATGAATCTGCCTTTTAGTACAAATAAACCCCACACTTGAAGTTGAAGGTGGATAAATGCTGTAAGGGTGCATAACCACCACACTCAGGAGAGAGGGGATTTTTGGACTGGAATGTGCAGTCCTGATTCCCAGCTGCTGGAGGTGTTTGCTGCACAGAACAGCAGCATCCCTCCAAGTGTAAGTTACCAGTGTGTGGGTTCTTTCTTGCCTTTCACATCTACAATTTATTAAACTTGCTCACAATCCCCTTGTTGGAGAAGGTGTTTCTACTGCACTGTATCAATGCATCCAGAGGAAAATAAAACTGGGGATCATGCAGGAAATTGCACACCGTGGTAGGAATTTTCCATATTGGTCAGCAGTGCTTTTACAAGTGTTATTGATCGTCAATAGGAGTCAGTGCTTTGCTAAAACTGCCCTCCCTGCAGGGCTGTGACTGAGGCAAATGCTGCGTTTGCCATGGGAAATGTGGCCCTTATCACTCAGGTTTTAGAAGGAAAATTGAGAGGTTAAAAATAGAAATAATGTTCTCCCTTTTGTGGCTCCTGTTTTGCTCTTTACCTGGGAATTTGTGTCACCACCACATCAGGGGTTTGGGTCTGGTCCCCAGACAGCCACTAAGCACAAGAATTTTCATTTTCACATTTGCAGCAGCAGTCAATCAGTGTCACAAGTGTCACTCCAACAAATGGCAGGCCCATACCTTGGGGATGCGTGGCTCAGGAATTTAATTCTCTTGAAGAAAGGTCCCAGAGTGAGTGGCCCTTTCATTGCTCCTGTGTGAAAAGCCCATCCATACCCGGTGACAAACCCAGTTATGTAACAATATCTGCTCCAGCTGGAAACTGAGAAGTGGTGAGCAGCTACAAAAATGGAATAAATGCAACTCTGAAAAATCCCTACCTCATCTGTAAGATTGTGCACAGACATTTAATGAATTTAATACTTTTTAACCAGCCAGACCTAAAGTACTTTCTGCTGCTTCCAGTCCAGACAGCTTCCACGACTTTTTCAGACCTTGTTTTGAAAGCTGTGTTTATTAATTGGCTTCTCTTTAAAAACTACAATGAGAGCTCTCCTATTTCCACAATTCAGCTCATTCTGTGCATCCCATATTTGCTTAAAATGATCCAAGCTATGTTATTAGGCATAATAGCTAGTGGGAGAAAACCAAACAAATAAACAAACAAACACTGAAACCAGATGAGGACACGAACTTTAGGAGAGCAGAAAATTCTCTGGAAAAAAATTAAAGCAAAAAGGGAAGATGCAGCCATCAGAGAAAGGCTAAGTGAAATCTTGTGGAGCTCTTAAAGAAATCAGCCAGTGTATCAGCTCAAATTATGTAAGTGCACTGTAATGGGAGATGTCAAACCTCTGACACCTCACCAAAGGCTCTTCAGGAAAATAAATTCCCTCAGAACAAAAAGAAAAGTCTCTGCTTGGACTAATCTTTCAATACACAAAAAAAATGTTGGGAATGAGTGGAGAGTTTTCACAAAGAAATGATATTAATATTGAGGTCACCAAGCCAAATTTTTGGGACTGGTACTGTTAAACACTTGCAGGAATGTTCTGAAAGAAAGGATGAAAGCCACTGAGTTTTCTAGTGTACTAAAATCTAAAGTAGGCTTCAAGAATCTCATTGAGTGATGAGAAAATTAAATGCACAACAGCAAGAAGTACAAAGCAATGCTTAGTCAAGAAAAACTGCTTTTGTTACTCAATTACAGCTTTAAAATTAGCTGTTTGCTCTCAGAAAATATATGGAAAATATTCTGATGGTTCTTTAAGAAAACGGGATTAACAAGAAAAGACACTGATAATGTAAGAAAGTTATAGGCAAAGGATTAGGAAGAAATTGGAAGATTAGAAGGTGTTCTGCTACTTAATAACACTCTTATAGTAGATACCTGGGGGAACTGTGACTTCTGTCCCACCTCAAAAGGCACAGATGGATTGGAAATGATAAACAGAAGGGGGAAAAGCCCCAGTAAGAAGAGCAGGGAAGCTCTGTTGTGGGAAGGAAGGGCTGAGAAAGCAGGGACTCCACAGGCAGGAATAGCAATGGTGGGAGATGGGAAATTCCAGGAAATCCTGCAATGCAAGTGGGAAGCAGTTGCATCCAAAAGCAAAAGGAAATACTGGCTGTGGGAGACAGAGTAAAAGTGCATTTGTTTTTAATGAGGTGGCTCAGTTGAAGGTCTGTCAGTTGGTGGCTGTGAAATGCACTGGCTGAGGTGGCCCAGAGCAGGGGACAGAGGCACCTGACCCCAGGGACAGCTGGCACTGGGAAACGGGAACCCTGAGGGGGAGCCGGGCCAGGGCAGCATTCCCAGCTTGGAGCTCGGGCCCTTCCCCCGGGCCAGGGAGGAAAAGGTGTTCTCAGCACCCCAGCAGGGCTCAGGATGTCCTGGAGAGGCTCCCTGGAGCAGAGGCTGTGCAAGGTCCCAGAACAAAGCGGGGGTTGGTGAAAGGCCTTCCCCAGGCCCCCCTCGGGCAGTCAGGGCCTCCCAGAGGCCGCACCCAGCACGGACAATGGGCACCAGTTGTTCACACAATTCTCACCTTCGGCCACTCACACAGCAGGGCTCAATCCCCCAATTACAGCTGCGGGCAATGAATCATTTACCCACAGTTTGCTCCCCCCAAACTCACTTTTGTTGATACATTTTGGGGTGTGAGGCAGTGAGGGGCCCTTGAGTTCCAGGCCCAGAGAGGAATTGTTGTATCTGAATAAAAAGGAAGAACAGCAGCTGCCAGGCTTTGGAGTTCAGAGTTATCCACTAGAGCAGCACAGGATTTAAAAACAGAAAAGCCAAATCCTAAGGCCTCCCCCAGAGGTTTGGGGCTGTGTCCTGGGCAGCTGCCCACAGCCATGGCTGGCTCGGCCAGGAGCAGGGACAGCCCTGCTCTGAGTCCAGCTCATCTCCAGAGAACCCTTCCAGCCTCTGCTGCTCCTCTGCAAAAATCCTGTTCCTTCTGCCCTCTGCTTGGTGGCCACTACAGGCAATTATCTTGCTGCTGTTATTTAAATCACATGAATGTTGTCATAGTCTCTTTCAGTGGTGAAAAGTGCCTCAGATGGAGTTTGGTTTGAAATCCCTTGTGCTTTTCCCGGGTGGAAATGCTCATTTTCAGCAGGCAGCATTTCCTGGGCTTTCTTGAGCCCTGATCTTGGCCTCTACATATTCCAGATCTGGAGAAGATAAAGCTCCTACAAACAGAAGCAACACCCAGAGGACAGACTCTGGGAGTTCAGTCTCATTAATTACAATTAGCAGGCAGCAAAAGCGTTGTAACAGGAACACTCAGGGGTCCTTTCCACTCTCTGTTTCTGTGAAGGAATCATAAACTGGAGTGATATGTAAAGAAACTTCCTTTGAGAGTATTTAGTATTTTTTTCCGCATAAAAACCTGGAACAATACTGAAACATTAATTTTGTTTCACATAGAATGACTAGCCACATGCCAAATTAGCCCTTGAGTGAAAGGTTCTGGTTTTTGCTCATCCAAAACACCCCAATTACTAAGGAACATCAGAAATCTTTAATTGTTTACCCTCTCTCAGGATAAGAAATAAACTGTGATATTTTTCTGTCAAGATTCTCTCATTAAAAGATCCCTACCTCCAGCAGTTATGAAATAGATTCTGTTCTCTCAGCTCCTGTGAAGGGCAAGTGGGAGAAGGCTCCAACTCACAAACCAGCATCAATTTCATCATTCCTCCTTCTGGAAAACAGTCAGAAAAGTGGGTTGTTTCTCCTTTAATTAGAATGTAAAGGGCAGAATTGAGAAACTGTGGCACATTTATCACTCCATATGTCAGTGTAAAAGAATGCCAAAGAGATTTGAGCATTTCAAATCTAAATGTGTCATGTAAGTGTTTAGACTGAGCTAAACAAATATTTTCATCCCATTTTAAATCAAAACACCTATGGTCATAGAAAGGTGTTTTCTCCATGTCTTTTCACCATCACTTACCCTAACTACCATGTTTTAAAGTAATTTTAGCCTAACTTTTTACACCCATAAAAAGGCAATTGTGTCTTAAAAATATTCCCTTGATGTTTTCTCTTTTTGTTGTAATTAATGGCCTGCATGACTCAACATTTTCCACTGTTTTTATCAGTCTGTACAGGCAGACTTTTTTTTTTATGCTCTCAATATTTTCAAGGAACTGGTCTATTACAGCAGGGTTAAAATCCTCTTGAAAACCACTTCTAGAATTTCAAAGAGGTGGCTATTTAGACATAGGTGATACAACTTTTTTTTTAGCATAGGAAGGGGAAATTTAATAGTCTCTGTTTACTGAACAGCTCTGACTCATCTTGTCCAAGCTGTCAGTGCTCTCAGGGAGGAGGAGGGAGGCAGAAGAAAAACAAAAATAAAGCAGAGTGTGCAAGAGAGCAAGAGAAAACGAATGTGATCATGTCATTAGAGACTGCATTCTAAATTATACACAACAGGGAGCTGAATTAAGATCTTAAATCCCCTGTGTTAAGTGTTAAATTTATCTTGTTCAGACAGCAAACCCGTGTGCTGACATTCTAACTGGTACTTTCTGAGGGAAGGATGTAAAGGAAAACAGCATCACTTCCATAGGAAGCAAAATCCTCCTCCTGCATCTCCTCCAGGACTGTCTCCAAGCAGCACATTCATGTTTCAAAACATGGCACTGAAAATTCCCAGCTACCTGTACCACACTCACTTTTGTATTGCTTGAAATTTCGATAGAATTTATTGACATCTAGCAGAGAAAAATGTGTGTGCTCAATTCTCCTGCCCTGAATACCCTTAAATCCAAATCCATGACTTCCTCTATACCCACATCCTCACAGAAGTCAGGACACCTGCACAGGGTCTGGGCTGAGAGGGGTTTGTGTTGTTCTCTTTCAGGAGTGGCTGCTCCCCTGCAAAACCTCCCAGGGATTTGTCTCCTGAGGTTTAACTGACACCAAGAGTTCTCTAAAACTCTTGCAAGCTCCCCAGCCCTGCATGCTGGGCTGGCTCAGGCTTCAGGAGTTTTTCACTGTCAATCACATGGCTTGTCAGATGGAAGTGAGAATATCGTTTCTATCCCATCTCATCCAGTTCATTGCTAAAGGCTGCCAGTTAGCTGTCCTCTCAGGGCTGTGGGGGATGGATGGATGATGGATGGATGGATGGATGGATGGATGGATGGATGGATGGATGGATGGATGGATGGATGGATGGGCAGAAGATTATTTGGATCACAGAACAGATGAGTGCTGAATATACACTGGGAAGAAAAGCTCCTGTATTTCATTTCAGAGCAATCATTAACCCATGGAACCAGGTGAGCAGCCCAGGCTCCAAGTAAAAATCTTCCCAATTTCCAAAACACTAACTCACTAAATAGGATTTGAATTTAAAAATCCCATCTAATGTTTTTACAGCAGGATGCTAACTTAGAGTCACAAACAAATTCTGGCTAATGAATTAATATTAGCAACTCAGTTAAATTACTCTAATCATTAACTGCTGTGATAGGGATTTCTGGAAAAGGCCATTCAGGCTGTATTTATCAAACACACTCTACAGGAATACTTTTCACTGTTACAGATTTAAGAAATGCTGTAATTTAACACAAAACTGTTATTCCTGTGCTAGTCCTGCTCCTGGGACTAGTGAAGTAGCAGAGCCTGTATTTCTGAGCCCAGTTTAATCTTCTGCTCTGATATCATACTATGGCTAAATGGTGAACTCTGCCTGCATCCAAACTGGTGCAAGCTCTGCATTTGCAGTTTTTATAGTGCCAAGAGCAAAGGATTCTATGAAAATGAATTCTCCAAAAGTGGGTCTTGTCTTCTGGCAGTGCAGGGGGAGCAGCCCAGGGGAATGCCCCTTGGGTTTTCTGTGGGAACCACCAGAGTGCCTGTCAGCCCAAAGAACATATTTTATTTAACACCTCCAGTTACATTTTGGCCGGCAGTGATGTCCTTCAGGCTTTGGAAGAGACACCCACTCCCTCCAGGGGATGATCAGCCTGCTTTGGAGAGAGCCCCTATCAAAATGCAGATTTTCATTCCTCTAGTTGGGGGTAAAAAATTATCACTCTGTGGGTTAAGGTGTTGGCAAAACTGCCAAGCAATTCATTCTGAAGTGGTTTTCTCTTTTCACCACCTAAGGTGCCCATAATTTTGTTAAAAGGAGTGTATTAGCTCTGACTCCCCATCGTGCAGAACCTTCCCAGGGCCTGCCCAAGGGCCCAGCACTGTATATACAAGAATATTCTTAAATATCACTTCTAGAAAGATAGAAACACCTGGAGTAACTGGCAAAAGTAAGAACTGAGTCCAAAATATCTTCCAGCTTTTTTGAAACCATTGTTTGACACTTCTCTCAGCTTTCATTATCATAATTAATTGTTATTAATGATGCTGTTCACTCTCCCTCTGCCTGAGGTGAGAGACAGCCCCAGAGAGGATCCCAAACCCTGCAAGGATGCAGGAATTTCAGTGAAGAGACTGAGGGAATGCTGCCTTAGCCCTGCACCCTCCTCTGCCAGAGCCACCCTTACCTTCAGCGTGCTGACAAAAGCTCCATTTCCTCTCCTTGGATCTGCAAATGTTCCCCAAAACACTCCCATTAGAGCTAAGCAGTAAATAAGTACATAAGTGATCAATGGATGTAGGAAGATCATTTTATCTGCCTGACATTGCTCTGTTACGTCACCCCAGTGAGTGGAAACATACTGAAATTGCCAAAGTGATTTGTTACAAATTCTGCTTTATTAACTTCACTGACTCCTCTATTCCTTCCCCTCATGCACAGATCCTCTCCTCCCTGGAGTGACTGAGTTGTAGGAACAGAAAATAAGCACTGTAGGACTGCTGGGAATTGTACCTGATGTTCAGCTGGCAAATCCCAGGCAGAAGGTTTCCAGATATTTTTATATTATAAATTATTTCCACAGTTAATGCCAGAATGAAGTAGTAGGTTCTGCAAGAGTCCTGCACAGGAGACTGATTCTGAAATTAAAGACCAAATATCTTGTTAGACCCACTTAGATTCTCACAGAGCACCATTAAGATGTAAAGTTCTGCATTTCCCTCCTCCTTTTGATGAGTCACTGCTTGTGACACAGAGACACTGTGCAGACCTGGTGTCTTCATGAAGATTAAGTAATCTCATGAAATGCAATTAGAATAAATATGTACCTGTCAATTTGTAATTACATTCAGAGCAAACCTCACGTTAACAGCAGAATGAGAGGCCAGCACCAGAGGAGCACAGTCTGCATGAGTCCAGCCTGTTTCCCTGGAGCAGCAGGCAGAGATTCACAGACAGCCTTTCTGATTCCAGCAGTAATCAATTTATGCCCCAAAGCACAAAATGGGAGGCATTAGGGCTGGCTCTAAAAATACAGGGATATCTGGATATATGGAATCAGAGGCATCTCAGTGGCTCCAGGGGAGGGGTTTCTGGATAATCCAGTAAGGGAGAGGAGCTGGAACAGAAGGAGTTCTGGGGAGAGCCACAGGAACTCCTGTTTGCTGTCCATGTCCAAAGGAACATGTGTGAGTGGAAGGGTTGAGGTTTGGGTAGCACCCTACAGAATGCACTGCTCAGGCAATGGCACCCACACCTCCACCCAGAGATTTCTCACAAATGAGCTTAACAATCTAAACGAAGGTTTAATTTTGCTATTTGCCATCTCTTGTACCTCAGGCAGCCAGCTCTCAGCTTTCCTCTCACCTAATTTTCCTCGGAAGGCACAGCTAAAATGCATAACTATTTAGAGACAAAATGAGGTACCACTGCTTTTACTGCCACTTCTACTTTCTGATGTGATGATGGCTGTCACTTGGGAAAAATGAAGCAGGAAAGTGCTGCAAATGCCACCAAGCTTGCCCCTAGCACAGATTTGACATCCAAGCAAAAGACATTATTTCAGTTCTGTGAATCAGCACGAAGAAGCAATCAAAACCCAGGTTTGTCTGATTTCTTTAACCTTAGAGGAATAATGAATACTAATTACCATGCCCAGCACTCTGTGTGTTTATTTACAGACTTTCCTCAGGACCTCTGCACTTCACCTTGATTAAACAGTGAAATAGCAAAGTTTCAGTTCTTTCATGCAAAGAGAAAAAAAATCAGTGTCTCCACAGGGGTATATTCACTGGTGCTGCAAATTATATGTACAGAGTGCCTGTGAAATGAGGAACCTGTGCTGGGGAGGGCAGAGGGGGAGCAGGGGCAGGCAAAGAGCTCCCTCAGGAAGAGCAGGAGCTCTGAGCAGCCTGCTGGAGAGGGACATTCAGTGCTCTCACTCTCGCAGGTCAGTGGCCCAGCAGATGCTGCATGCGAGGCCTGGAACAAGAAGAGCACAGCCAGTCCCTTGGAAATGCAGAGAGCAAACACCTCACCCTGTTTAATTTGTATTGACCAACACACCCACTGCTCAGGGAAAGTTTTAATTAGCCGTGGTGGGGAGTTTGCCAAAAGGAACTCATTATTCTCTTGACTGTGACAATTGGCTACAGTGTGAAAACCACTATTTTAAGTCCTTGCCCTGTCCTTCTCCCATGCTCTCAGGTAATTCCCTGGCCAGCAGCTTCTCTGGGGCCAGCTCTTTCTTAATGCACAGACCTAATCTTCTGTAAATATTCACAATTCAGTAAAAGGTTTTCCAAGAATGGATTTCAGGTACTTAAAATCTTGGCAATCTCAATAGTTACACACAGTTATACAGCTCCAAAAAGGACAACTGGGAATATTTGACAAAATGTCAGCCATAAAGGCACTCAGTTAATGGGAGACCACTGTTTCTGGAGAGAGAAAATATGTTAATAATTTAAGTTATTTATTCATATCTTCTTACTGTTCTCAGAAATGTTTTTTTAAAATCTTGGGCTCATCCCAATGAACAACAGGGATTTATATTTTCTTAAGATTTTGTAGAATGAAAGAATGTTTCTGTGAGCAACTTTTAATATATTGTCCATTTGTGGTTCTGCACTCGCAAGTGTCTTTTGCTGGCTCACCACTCATATGTGGAAATCAGAATATTACAAGTGCTAAAGGCTACAGAAGGTGTCAAATAAAAATGAAATCTACTTCTGAACTCAGCTAAACAAAACTCATCATATTATATGAACCAATTCTCTTCAACTGCAATGCCTCAAAACCTTGGGATCCAATCCAAGTTCTTTCCCACACAGAAATTTCAGCCATGTTGGGTGCACTTAGAGCCGACAGAGTTGTCAAACTCTGGTTTCACTCAGAAAAATCAAAGACAAACAGGATTTCATTTTGCTGGTTGTCTGGCAGGAGTTCTATTCCTGTGCTCCCCAAAGGAACTCCAGTATTTACCCAGAGCTTGCAGCAGGTATGCAAAACTGAATTGGTGTTTAACAGGACAGTGCAGTGTGCTCCTCTTCAAACACAGTTTTACATCCATAACCATCAGTTCAAGTGTCTCTAACTGTGCTCCACATTTACCAGGTGCAGCTTCATGGTCTTTCTCCTTGGGTTTTCTAGAGGGCCCAGAGCTCTGATTGAATTCCTGCAGCATTGGCTTTTGTTTCCCACTATTTATCACCTGCAGACCAAAACGTTTTCTCTTGCCCACAGGTGTGTGCAGTCTGACATTCAGATGTGCAGCCTGTTTCATCCTAATGTGCAAACCTGTACAGGAATGTACAAATGAAATTCCCTCAGAAAACAGAAGTTCAAGCGACTTGAAACATCTCAAAAGAAGGTTCTTTTTTCTCTTTTGCCTCACCATGCTCTCCAGTCACAGAATACTTGGGAAATTAATGAAAACATTTCAGGATGGAAAATACATTTATTCGAGCATGTGAGGCATTTTTAATGCTTCCACTCCCTGACATATCAAATGAGACAAATTAAATACACACCAAGCATCAGCAGACAAAAAACACAAGTGACAAACACAGAAAAAGGAGGATGGAAAAAGCACTGAGGCTTCAAGGATGTGGTGTGGGTTTTCAGACAAAATACCTCAATGAATTTATCAACAACTCTGTTCATGCTAATAAGTTCTTAAATGCCAGTCCCTTTGTTGAACCCTACTCCAGGCAACGAGGGTTTGGTGAAACTTTTCAGTACCATATAAAAATATAGCACTGCTGACAGGCAAGTCTCTGAACAAGCAGAGGGAAAAGCAGCCTCTAACAAAGGGACATTTTATTGCAAGGCAGTTTGGGAGTAATGGCGCCTCCAAAGAGAGCAGCTGGTCCCACTGCCCTTCAAATGTGGGACTAACAAAGCCCTGTGTCATGGACATGGCTCTGCAGTCACTGACATCCAAATCAAAGTCATCCAAGTCAGCCTTGTCCAAGTTGGTGTCATCCCACTCAAAGCCACCCAAACTGAAGCCAGCATCGTGATTGTCCCAGACATCATCATTATCTGAGCTGTCATCATCATCACCATCATCATCATTCCAAGATAAGGTAATCCTTATCTGAGCTGTTCTCAGCCAAGTCAGCCTCTGAGTCACCCTAGCCCATGTCCAGCTCATGGCTTTGCCATGGCCATCCAAGTGATTGCTGCTCTCTCAGTCATCCATCATGTCCATTTTGTTGTCATCATCTGGACACCCAACTCATTTTCTAATTTACTGCAATACTTATCCTGTTTGGAGGAATTTATGTGCCAGTAATTTAAATTAATATTAGAGATCAATCATATTAAATAAATCCAAATCTTCCTAACACAAGTTATTTTCTACCTTAAGCCTGTGATGGGTATGTGTTTCTACTGGAAAAAAAGGGGGGCTTTAAAGTTTGGTTTTGGATATAGGCTTTTCTTTCCTGGAAAGTTCTAGTGGGGACAGAGAACGTTTTATATCTATATAAACTGCATATAATACCAGGATGAATAACCAGAAAGTGCTCTCCTACTATTTTTAAAAATAAATTATTGAGTCTAACTGTTAATAATATAATAAGGTTAAAGGAAAAAAATCAAAGAATGAAAATTAATTTTTTGTTAGAAAATCTAACTTTATTGTCACATTCTAAGAAGAAAAAAGAGACAAAACCAGAACTTCTGGAGTAACCAACAAGAGACAGAAATTTTCCTTCTAACTTGAATACACAGTGTTAAAGTTGCATTGCTTAAATGTTAACATGCAAGTTTAAACTGATTGTTTTAAGACAGGAAACACTAATTTTATTCTCAAAGTACTGAATTAGCTCAATCACAAATTTCATGAAAATCAGATCATTGTCCAGTTAGGAAAAGGTAATGGAAGAAAAAAGGAGACAAAAGAAAAATCTTCACTGTAAAAATAATAACAGATTTCATACTTATAAATTTAATTTTTCATACTTCCATTCTTCAAAGTTCTTCATTCTCACCACTCATAAATGGTAAGAAAACTCAAAATAAACTCTATTTTAACATTAACATATGTTATTCAGCTACTGTGGGCAGTTATAAATTATGGTCCTTATAAATGCTGTACACAAGTAAATAATTGAACTCTCAGGACCACAGTAAAAGCAGTCAAGTACACATTTCAAACAATGAGAATTTTTCTGTGTAACTCTTAAAGAGCTGTGCAAGAACTCAGAAAGAAAACCCACCAAAATATCAGATTTTTATTGAGTTGTGCAGATGTATAAATTTCTTTCTAAAAATAAATTAGAAATTATCGATACATTTATTAACAAACATTGGAGTCTTTATAAGATCAAGACTGCTACAGACATAAATAAACTTTAGATTAATTCAGATTTCTCTTCTGGATTAAGCAAGAAATCCTGGTTGCTGACCTGAAAGGAGAACAATCTGTTATTTTCTCTCATCCTCATTCAGGGATTGCTTGCCTGAGGGCTGTGTGGTGTTTGCTGCTGCTGGAAGCAGTCACAGCCCAGTTCAGAGCAGAGTGTGCAGGTCCTGGACCTGACCCAGGTGATGGAGCTGACTCAGCCTAAACCTGCAGCACCTGGGAAGGACCAGGGTGAGGAACAAATGAGGATGAAGAAATCCCAAGATTTTTTCCTTCAATGAGCAGTCCAGTGTACCTCCATCACTAAATTATAGCCATCTTTAGTATTAAACTTCAGCTTTCCCCCCTGAAATTTGGATCCTATTATATAAAATTTAATCATTTGTGTATCAAACTAGAGGTTTTCAACTGCTTGAAATCTTGTCGTCTCCAGTTTCATACTTTTTTCTCATCTCAGACATATTGCACTGATGAAATTGTAAACACAGACTTTAAACACAAACCATAATTTGGCAGCTGTGAATTGCACTGCAGCATTTGTATTAAACTCTAGAAATGCTATTAAGAAAAAAAATTGTTATTCATTTATCAGATATTCATGTATTTCCACTTATTTCTATTTGCAGTTCTGACTTTGTGCTCTCTCCAAGTGAGAGCCCTTCCAATGCCCTTCCAGAGCCTTCCAAGCTTTTGGCTTCAGCAGGTTCATTCCCCACTGATGCTGTTCCACAATGCTGCCCATGAGAAAAGGCAGTTTTCCTTTGTGTGTTTGGTTGTGCAGGACTGGCAGACAAAGCACTGTTCCCCAGGACAGCTGACCACTCACTAACACTTCCACTTTGTCTTTCAACAGGAAGTCATTTCTTCTCCCAGCTATAAAAATATAAGAAGCAAATGAAGAGACCACCTTGCTGGGAATTCAAGGATTCAACAAACAAACAAACAAACACAAAGGTAAGCCTGACGTGCCAAGGAAAAAGCCAGACAAGGAACGAAACAACCAATCATTTTCTAATATTGCAGAAGGAGCCCCTTGCCAGCACCTGGGTGTTTAAACACATGGCTCATGCTGTACCCTGCCCGAGTCAGGCACACTGCCACTGCCACCATCAGCTGCTTGGCAGGGCCAGCAGTGAGCTCAGGCAAGCACTGCAATTCCTGACACTCCAGCCAAAACCAGGCAAAGGCACCTCAATCAAGGGCATTCTGATGCCTCACACAAGCTGTGTCCCCCCATGGCTCAGAATCCATGCTTTTTGTTTTTATCTTGTGGGGTTTTCTAAGGCTTCAGCATCATCTCTACACCATGGAAGCTCCTGCAGACTCTCTGTGTTGCCATAGGAACAGATGATTTCACTTACGCTGCTCTTTTAAATGGCCAAATTGGGTAAATGCAGAAATCATCAGCTGCAAAACTGAACTGATTACTCTTTTCAAGTTCCTTCTGAGCATACCAAATTTTGAGAGAAGTGAATCAGCAAGAGATTTGGCAACTGAAAGCAAAATCAGATCTGAAGACAACTTTAATGGGTATCTTAAAAATATCTTTTAATAAACTATATAACATATTCTCTTAAATGAAAATTAAATTCCCTTTAATTTCTCTTAAAGATTGCTTGCTGCTCCCTATATCATCATCTCTGGACTGTTTGTATAAATCTAGACTGAAAGATTACAGATTTCCCATCCCTTATTAGTGCTCCATATATTTGGTCACCCCCAATTTCCTGTTAAATTCAGCAAGGAAAGGAAACTTTAAAAGGAGAAACATTTTAATTATTAAATCATGCTGTAATAAGGGTTACATGGACTGACCACAAGGAAAAAGGCCTAAATGATATTTCTGTTGTAGTGGACAAAATAACTTCCTATAGTCAGCATTTGTGATATTGTTCATATTTAGTAAATAGATTATTAACATTAAAGTTGAGGAGGAGGGGAGGGAGAATGATGGCCAATATTCCACAGCCAGAAAACTAAACCAATCTGAAATTCCACAGAAAACTTCATTTGCAAGCAAATCAACATTTGGGTTTTTGTGATGGTAAAGGCTATAGACATTTTAAAATGGATCAATAAAATTTGGATAAAAAAAATCCAATAAGAAAAGGATGTGTTTCTATAATACAAAGACATCCCTTTGACTGTCCTCATACATTGGAATTACTTTATGTTATCAGTGGTATATCTGGATAACAGTGTGGTATGGTTTTTTTTTTCCTAAAAGTACTTTGGACCTCTGAGTATTTTTTCATTGTGCAAGTGTTATTCACATATTAAATGGCTTTCTACTGTCATTTAAAATCTAGGTTGCTGAAACCATCCTGAGTGAAGGAATGGGAAACCTCAGGAATGTTCTATTTGGACTTCATATCTCACTTCTTGGAAAGAAGAGTGTAATGATTCCTTCAGAGCAGAGAGCAGGTGGAGAACACCAAAGAATTGTTTTCATGCACAGAGCAGCCCTGGCCATTTCTTCTGTCTCACCTTGTGCATTAGCAAAGTGTCCAGAGGGGGTGGGGCCAGCAGATGGTGATGCTGCATCCCAGGGAATGCCAGACTCACCTCCCTGCAGGGAGTCCCTGCATTGATGCCTTAGGATTTTAGCACTTTTTTTATTTTTTATTTTTCTATTTGTGCTGCAGTTCTGTAGTGTGTAACTCCAAACCCCACACACAGTGGGAGCTGCTGCTTCCCCATCTGGGTCACACACAACAATTCCTCTCCAGGCCTGCCAATCAAGGACCCCTCACTGCCTCAGGCCCCAGAGATGCAAACAAAAGTGACTTGGGGGCAGCAAACTGGGGCTCAATGACTTCATTGGCTGCAGCTGGAATTGGGAGATGAACCCCCAATGTGCAAATGGACCAAACTGATCCAAGGGTGAAAACCCAGCACCATTGTCCATTTTTGGGTGCAGCCCCTGGGGGGCTTTGTCTGCCCCAAATGTACCTGAAGGGCCTTCAATAAATAGAACTGCTTTTTATTCCCTTCACTCTGTCTGGCCTCTGTTTTTAGGTAGCTCAAAGAGGCATCAGGGTGTCCTGGCAGTGCAGGAGGCCCTCAAGGCTCATGGAGCAGCTCCAGGTGAACATTTCCCAAATGTGCAGGGTAAGATGTGAGAGAGGGACTCTAGGCTGGGCTTGGGGAAAAGGCAAAAATATTGAGCATTACATTCTAAAGGGGAAAGGGAAGTTTGTGATAAACTCTGGAGATGAAGGGTGGGTGATGGCACATTGAGGGAAGAGGGGGGAAAATAATTAAAGTTAAGTCCTGAAATAAAACATCGGGAACCTGATGTAATGAAAAGTGCCACAAGAAAAGTCTGTACATGAACAATCCTGGACACTTGATTGAATTAAAGATGGACATTCTTCTGTGAGTAGACTTGACAAGAATATTCTTTGTGTCTGTTTGAATCTCTAATCAGTATTTGCTACCTGCAGAATACACTAGACTTGAATTTTTGATGCTCAACTAAAAAATAAATCTGTGCCTGCATTTAAAATTCTGGTTGTGGTGCAGATGCTCAAGTTCTTCTGCAACACTTTAACTAATTCACCTTCCCTTCAGAATAACACAAGTTCTTTCTTACACATTGCTTTATTATTCTCCATCCTACAGCTGTTTTAAGGATATGACTCACTAAATAATGAGCAGTATCTCACATTTTAGTGATTTTCTCACAGGTTAGATTTTAACTGTGTGTCCACAGGACATGTCACAGGCAGAAAAGGTTTGCTCTGCACACCCAGAGGCTGTGCAGACACATGAATTCTCACACTGTGCTCCCCAGCAGCCTCATTCTTGCTGGGGAGGCAGGATGAGCTCTTGGCTCCCAGGAGCTGATGGGCTGCATCTGCCCAGCTCAGAGCCTGACAAAAGCCACACTGTGAGCCAGAGAAATTTCTACAATCCATTAGGAGCCTTCTACTGAACAAGACCCTAATACACTTCCCTCTATTTGTCCTGTGGGAAAAAATCTTTTGGTATTTTGCAGTTCTATTTTTCTCCAGTGCTCTCTGTAGGAGAAAAAAATCATTTGCTCATGATTCATTTTTGTCTGAGAAGCTCTGCACATGTCACCATGTAAAAGAAAGCACTCGGTGCCAAGCTGTGAAGGATCCTGCATTGCCAATGTGCTTTCATTATTTGGCTACTTGAGATATATGGGGTTTTTAAAATCAAAAATGAAACCTTTGCTTTGAAATCCAACCCTAAGATTGTCAGAAGGACCAGTCTGTTGTTATTAGGGAAGGAAACAGGGTTGGGTTTTTTGAATAACACCCAGAATGTCAACAGAAACACTTGACATTGATTCTTGCTCTGGAATGGAGGAGTCTTAAAGAAGTGAGATCTGAGCCAGCTTAATTGGCTTGGATTCTTTACAAATCGAGCCCAAAGTGGGTGAACTACTCAGTCAATAGAGTATTTTGGGAGGCTGTGCATTTTATTCTGAAGACATGAGTTTGAAGGGGTGACATTTCAATTCTCTTGGAAGACAGCAGAAAAATAGATGAGAGAGTGAAACCTCCTCCATGGCCAGAGACCAGCAACTGAAAGCACGAAGTGGCTGCTCCAACTCCTCCTGTGCTTCTGCCAACCAACTGCAGAGCTCACCTTGAGAAATGCCTCCTGTGCTGCCCTGTC
This sequence comes from Alaudala cheleensis, assembly GCA_013398995.1. Taxonomy (NCBI): domain Eukaryota; kingdom Metazoa; phylum Chordata; class Aves; order Passeriformes; family Alaudidae; genus Alaudala; species Alaudala cheleensis. Next base: position 445,266 of record VWYE01011790.1, on the reverse strand, counting down.
ATTATTCAGAATTACAGCAAAACCCACATATTTTATAGGCATATTCTTTCTTTGGACATACACAAACAGCAGGAACTGGTCATGAACTGGGAGGGTTCCACCTGGCCCAAGTTGGTCACCTGCCATGTGAAATGTGTTCCAGTCACTGCTCAAACAGTAGCACTGGCAGCTCCCTTCAATGACCCAGTTTATGTTCTACTCCTTTAATTCAGGCTGCCTGTGAAGGTGAGCATATCTTTTCTTTAACTAACACAGAAATCTTTTTCTCCTCAGTAATTTGTAATTAAGTCTGCCACACAGACCTATAAAACGGTTGGCTGCCTGTTGAAATAAAAACCTTAAAACACCTACCCCATGCAACTTGAAATAAGTGTGGAGAAAGCAACCTAGCACTGACCAAATCTCTAAAAACTGCTGGGCAAAATTCAAGAATATCAGAATTTAAATTTGGGCACATATTGGCTATATAATAATTTATACTGAAAAAAGGGTTAGCAGTAACATCCCATAGGCTGGGCTCAAAATGTATCCAATGTTTCCAGCCCAGGTATGCAGAGAATAATTAGGTGACTGATGTTAATGAGGGCAGAATTCTGTGCTGAAGGGCTGGCACAGCTGTACATCCTTTCCCAAAGGCTACAGGAGCACCTCAAGCACACACATCTAAACCCTGACATCATTAGAGCAGAGAGGGGACCCTTCCAAGAGCTGCTGCTACAAGCCTATTTATCTTCACAGGAACTGACCTGAGTCATTAGACCCTGCTTCTAACAGGGCACTCACATACAGCAGTTTTACTAAGAAACAGTTGTTATTCTCGTTTACTATGAAGATAAACAGCCAGTCCAGGAATCATCCGAATTTTCACTGTGTTTTAAGACGCTGCTAATTAGAAGCTAAGGACTAAAAATACCCCGAGATGCAGCTGACATCTCCCTGATTCAACGTGAGAACCTTCTGTGCTGGCTGAGAGCAGTGACTAACACAACTGCTGCAGTGTGTGCTCTGCCATCAACAGTGGCACTCACTTCTGCCTCAATAAGATGGATAACTTAGGTGAGAAGAGTTCCCTGCTGGAAGCAAGTAACTATTAAGTTATTCAGGAATTCAGCGAACAGAGCAACCAGCCAAAATTGAATACATTCTGAAAGCAGTAGATTGAAGTTGCTGGGAAAAACAACCCCTGATCTGTATTCTAAGTCTATCAGCTGCAAATGATATTTTAAGCAAAAGCTTTTTAGTGTTTCCCAGACTTCTGGGAAAAGTCTGTGGTTTTGTTCTGATAAAGCAGCGGATGAAAGAAGCAATAGTCCAAGGAGCAAACAAATAAATAAACCCCAGATAAGGTCATTAACACTACCAGGTCAGAAACCATGGAGCTTTTTGTTCTTTCTATCATAAAAACCTTCAATATTATTGTGGCTTCAGATTAAACTGAAATAATATCTCAAGACTTCTAAGGTTTTAGATTGTTTAGAATGGGATGACAGCACTTTCCCAATTTTTACTGACAAACAATGGAATTTTTACTGACAATTTTCCCATTACAAATAAGGGAATCAGAAGAACATCCCAAACTGACCAAAATTCAGACACTCACATGGATGGTCAGACTAAAGAGATACATTAGAAAAAGAATTAATTACAAGTTACTGGGAAAAACTAATTTTAGCAAGGTCCCACTCCAGCAGAAGAAAGGTGCCTGATATTGTCATCAAAAATTTGCTTCTAGATCTATTATTAAATCTATTTATTTATTATATATTAAATCTAGTAAGAGTGGTTCTAAAAACAGACCAAACAGGAATAGGTAATTTAAACAATTTATAGGACATGATTCTAATTAATACAGTCTAATAAAACTATTTATTGAAGTAAATATGATTCATGTTACAGAAAATGTCAGAAAGAGCATTTTAGGTGCATCTGAACAGACCAAGGTGATTTGCATCTTCATCCTTCACAGCTGTTGAAATTCCAGATTCTCTGATAACAAGTAGAAATAGTTCTCCACTAACCCTAAACATGAGGGCAACAGAGCATCATACAAGTGGTACTCAAATTCAAGCTATTCAAATCCAAAGTTGGCTTGGAGCTCAGAAAAAAAATTAAAACCACTCCAAGCTCCTTTAATAATCTTTTATTTTGGATTGAAATTAATTGCTTATCTGGAGTTTGCTTTTGTTTTTACTGGATGCATTAGGTGGTTCTCAGCCTTTGGAACACAGAATTTTGGCACAATAAATAACAATTGAAGAACTAGAAGTAAGCAAAACTTCTCTGAAATTCACCTTTCTGTGCCTCCATCTCTGCAGGAGCTCAGTGCAGTTGAATATGAGCCCTTCAATTTAGAGAAAAGCCAACAATCAGAAATTACTTTTCTCTGTTTTAATATCCAAAAGGATATATTTTGTGTTGCTTTCTCCATGGCTGCATGCTTGCATTCAAACAGGTTAACTTTTTAGGACTCCCCAGTTACACACAAGGGGTATCAGGCCAAATTTCAGATTTTTGTATTTCTCTCCCAAGAAATTCTTGTTCCCTCCTGCTCCTCTCCTACCTCATCTGAGAGAATTCTAAATCTGTGAAACAATACTCCTTTTATTGCTTCCTTGGGGAAGTTGGTAGGCCTATAATAAATCATTTATCCTGAAATGAATTCATCTCTCTTCCTTTTTTAATTTCAGCTCAGCAATGCTAAATCCCCCAACCACCCACCTGAATTAAAATGATATCTCTCCATCCTGTTTGATACCATTTCCATCATGAAACACTGATGAGGTTTTGTGAAACATCCTGACTTTAAAACATCATGCCAGATAATTTAATGCTTCCATCTAGAGCATTTCAAATATTTGGGATGAATTCTCAAAGTTATGATTCCTTTTTTCCTGTAATAAAAAGGTTCCTCCAGATGTGAGTATTTGTGATTAGTGTTACTTTGGACATGACACAATTAAGATGAATTTTACAGATCCATACTATGAATTCCTTGCTTCAGCACCTATGTGCAGGACTGCTTTCATCAGCTCACCACAAATTCCTCAAAGAAACTCAACAGTAATGTCTTATTTTGTTTTGGAATCTAAAGCAGACTCGAAATCCAGAGAATATTTTACAAAACCATATGTACAAACAGAGACAGACAGCAAAGTGGTTTTTGAGGATCTCAGAGTATTAACAAGGCCAAGAACATCTAATAACTTCCCCTCTGGCAACAACAAACCTCACACAGCTCTAAAATCCAAACTGCTTTATTGGCCACGTGGGGTTGTTCATGTAGAAGCTACTGTTTCTGTTATAAATATATTTTAAAGCCAAATAAATTCCAATAATTAAGAGAAGTGTGAGATTTTTAGAAAAATAACAGGAGTCTGATTGAATTTTGGTAACTGATATGGGGGATTTTTTTCAGCCCTGAAGTGTCACCTACTTGCAGCTAATTAACCTGGACTGGCTGAATGAGCAAAGCCAGACCTCTCAGAGGATCTGAACTCCATTGCAGAGCAGCAGTTATACACCAAATCTTTTTTGTGGAGAAGATTTTTCCTTTTGGTTTCCCTTGCACTTATGAAATCTTCAAGGTGCTGTGTTTAACACACGTCTCCAAACTTCAGTGCACTCATAATCTCATAAATGCACACGAGAAATTGTTGAATTTTAACATCTGTTGGAAAGGTTTCCCATTCATTTAGAGGTTCAACTCTTGCAGAAATCCCAGTGATGAGCTTATTTTGCCACAGCTTTGCAGGCTTCCTTGTTTGTCCTATAGGATATCTTTATGAATGACTAATTATGTTCATTCGCTATCGTTCTTTTATAAATCTAATTAATTATGAGATCAATGTAATTTGTAACATTTAGAGCCAGGTAGCTCCAACACCCCAAGCAAAAGTTAAATTATATTCTTACGGAAGTTTAACAAAAGTTAAACTATATTCTTCTTACATATTACCTATGGATCACTAGGATATCCTATAAGACACACAAACAAGGCAGCCTGCAAAGCTGTGGCAAAACAAGCTCATCACTGGGATTTCTGCAACAGTTTTGAACCTCTGCATAAAAGGAAAGAAAAATCGTTTCGACAGATGTTAAAATTCAATAATTTCTCTTTTGCAAAAAAGGAGTTTGGAGACGTTTGCTAAACAGAGCGTCTTGATGATGTCGTCACTTCAAGGGAGACCAAAAGGAAAATATTCTCCACAAAAAAGATTTGGTGTGTAACTGCTGCTCTGCAGTGGAGTTCAAATCCTCTGGGATTCTCCTAAGCAAGGAAAACAAAGCCTTATGGAATGAAATGCAGAATAGGAAAGTAAATAAAACCCCAGCTGAGCTGAAGTGCACATGTGGACTGCAGGCATTTCAGACAGAACTACACAGGCACTTCAAGGAGCCTGAGAAGAAGAAAAAAAGGAAACATAAATCCCATGGGACTGATTAGCTACGTGAAAATGGCCTTTTGAATATTTTTCATTTCCACTGCAGATAACAAGTTCATGTGAAATGCAGATAAGCATGGTCATTTGTAAATTGTTACAAAATGTCAAAAGATGCATATTCTCATCTTTCATGATCATGATGCATTATTGCCATGACATTATAAACTGCATTCAGTACTAAGAGCTCCAATTTTCACAGAATATGAATCCCATTGATTGCACCTCCCACTAAAACCATTTCAAATAAATCAGCTTAAGTAATGGAAGAGCAGCTAGGATTCCACTGATAGTATAATACAAGTGAATATTTTCATAAATGAGGAACAAGAATGACAATTTTTCCTTTCATCCATGGACTGAGGCTGTTTATACCAACACAGAGCCTCCAGCTGGACTAGAACCCACAAAGCATAAAGAACATAAATTACCACTTTTTGAAGGACAAAAAAAATTCCTCCTGATTAAGACCAACCTCTTTATGAAAATTAAAGGTTTTTTTAAATGACATTTTGGAGAAATGCTCACCAGCTGTGTGTCAGCCAATTTCTACATCAACACCTTCCCTCACCTTTATCCCATTTTGCAGCCCTGACCCCTTCTTGTCCTCCCTGTCTTGCTTCAGGACACGAAGGGCCCTGCCCAGCCTGGCCAGGTAAAGGGAAGCAGCAGAACAAACCCCTTGTTTAGCAGCAGAACTGCAGAAGTGATTGGAGGAGATAAACTCTTTGTGCTTTCGCACAGCCCACACAAGCATTAGCTTAAAATATCACTGTAATGTATTTTTCAGTGTCACTTGCTGTTTATTCTGCTTAATGATCCTTTTTATTCTTTCTGGTGTGTGCACAGAATTTCAATTGTTCTTTGGTAACTCATCGTGGTGAGAATATGCAGTTTGGTGGCTACAATTATTAGGCTAATACATAATGTCCTGTATTGAAGCTGTATAACTGCCTTCCTTAGGATTTAAATATATTAGCATATTACTAATAACATAGGCAGTTAAATCCACTTTAATTCAGACACTTGAATTCAAGCTCTTGCCCAATAAAGTTCTTCCAACACACAAATTGTACAAGCTAACGACAAGATTTCATGAATTAGCATGCAATCAAATGTGGCTAAGCTGTAATTAAGAGCTGATCAATTAAAATGCACAAGAACATCACTGCAGAATCCAAGGGGATCATTCAGCAACTCAGACCATCACCCCCTCAGCATAACACCCTTGAGATGACTTGTCACCATCTACACATATTACAGGAACAAACAAACATCATGGTTAATCACCCAATTGCGTTTAGAAATAGTCACAAAATGGAAATGAAAAATGAAGGGTGGTAAGGAAACATCCTGTCACAGGCAGTGCCCCTGAAAACATTGCCACCACTGAGATGATTTCTTTTTGAAGTCACCTTCAGGTGGTTCCATCAGTCGCCTCACAGAGCCATTGAGGAGCCACCATCTGCTGTGGCTCTGGGTTAATGCTGCTGGAAATGCAGCTGGGGTTCTGTCACCACTCCAGAGCCAGGGCTCTGAATAATTCAGGAGTACAGAGCTGAAATGGGAAGTATTGAACTGGGGATAACCTACAGCTTCTATTTGTTCTGTCTAAAAATGGCACAAGGGAACACCCTCAGTTGTTGCTGTTTGATGTCTCCACAGAGGGAAAAAAACATAAAATGGGCTTTTTTTCTTATCTCCTATCCAAAACAAGGTCTAACTTGCCTAAAAGCTGAGAGGTGGAATACTGGTTTAAAGCATCCAGGAAGAAGAATGAGTGCTATTGGTCACTTCTGCAAAACAGGAGCTCCCAATTCCCAGGGGGTTTCAGCTGCTCCCATAGAGAGAGGTCAGTTTTCCTGAGCTCAGAAGTTGCTGGGGACAGAATAAATCTCCCTGGCCTCGTCTGGAACAGCCTGCAGTGCACCACCTGCAAGGACACAGCACGATTTTCATCTCCCAGTGCTTCACTGCTTCCCACAGAGGGATATGTTGCTGTGTAAAAATATGTTCCCTCACACATTGCCAGTCTGTCACAGAAATCCCTTCCTGACGAGAACAAGCAAGGAGACAGGACCAAGGCAAGAAGAAAACACACATATTTCAGTATTTAACCACCTTTTCTGCTCATTTTTATTACAATAATCTTGACTACTATTCTAGCAAAAATCCATTTGTTGATTGATACTCACTGCTCCTGCGGGGTGAGAGAAGGATGAGCCTGTGTGTGGTGATGGCTGAGCTGCTTTCAGCAACAGGTCTGGAAAAGACAACTGGAAATATCCAGCCTCTTCTCTGTCCTGGCTGGAAAATGATCCCTTGGACACTGATGAGTCACAGGGCCACCAATAAGCTTGTGGGGGTGAGGAGGAAAGCTGTGCTGCCAAAATGTAACATAAAGTGCAAATCCCCTAACCTCCCAAGTGGCTGCACTCCACAGCCTCCTCAAAGCTGAGGAGAAGGGTTGTGTGCCGCCCCTCACCCCTGGGGTGTGCTCAAAATGGATATTTTCCAATCCAGAGGAGGATCTCCAGGAGGTAATTCAGATCTGGTACAGAAACAGAGGACGCCTGGTGGTGTTTAGTTGTTAGCATATAAAAACAGCAATCCAAGTCAGATGTGTGTGCAGCTGCACCAGCAACAATTAACAGAACCCATGCTTTAAATAAATAAAAGCTGGAGTGATGGAGAATTTCAAATCATGTAATTGCAGGCACACAGAGAAATTTCCAGCAAACAACATGAGTTGCTGATTCCAGATGCTGCCACTACTTCATGAAAATGTATTTTTTTTACTTACAACAGTTACAGGCAAGAAGTAGCAACTCTACACTCATAGGAGTCTGCCACCTCCACCAGACAGACACATGCTATGGAAAAGTAGGACACACTCCCCAGTACTGCAAAACCCAAGGGCACAGAGTTGTCAGTCTTGTGGGAGAAAGATCCACAGAGGCAAGAGCAGAAGAAGAACTAATTGAGCAGAGTCTGGGGCAGCAAAACCACTGTGAGTGAGGCACTCAGCACCTCCCAAACTACAGCATTCCCAAGCTGCAGAGAGGAGCCACACAGGAGAGCTGAGCTCAGCTCCAGACCATGCCACCAACTCATGGACCAACAGACTGGGAGTATTCAGATTCCCATATCAGGTTAGTGAAATGATTATTTTAATTGAAGATGCTGTTATTAAGATAACTCCGTGAAGACCCAAACTGGAATTTTCTCTCGTGCAATAGATACAGTGAGCTGCAAATATCTCCTGGAATTCAGACACTGAACAGAGTCAGCCTCTGTAAGACTCCTTCACTCTAAGGAGCTGGAGAGCACAGGGGTGGCAAGGCAGAAAAAAACTCCAACATATGCATGTATGTGGGGGCTATTCAAAGTGTGCATTTTATTGCCAAAAGATGAAATAAAGGCTCCAGGTCACACTCCTGTCATGCTCTCTGTAGTGAGGATTAGAACTTGCTTGGCTGGAAAGGAATGAATAAAAGCAAAAGACTGTGCAACGTGCAGAATGTTGTTCCCTTCCTTACACAACTTTAATGCATAGACTCAATCACAGCCAAGATTTTAAGTGTGAAAATTCTGTTAAAAAATCCCAAACAAGTACTTCTCTCTTTTGAACCAGCAGAAGAGATCTTCTCATTTCTGCTCCTTATCCCAACACAAACATGTGTGGGGAAGCACAGTGGTGACCTGGTTAAAACCAGACTGGTTCAGAGAGCCCCAGCACCCCCAAGCAGTTGGTTTTAACCCACACCGATTCCCCCATCTGCTGTGATCTGCAGCCACGCAAACACCTACACTGATCCAGGCGGGTAGAGAAAACTGCTCCCTTCATCAGCAGGGCTGCCTGAGAGAGAAAAGCAAACTGCAGACCTTCTGGTGTTTGCAAGCTCTCTTACCAAAGTTAGTAAAGCAAAACTTCCACTGAAAAACAGACTAGAGGCCAAGTCCAGAATCAGTATGAGACGTAATAGAGCTTTACATAAACCTTCAGATGAGCTCTGAGTCCTAGCCCAGATGACAATTAGTCTTGACGCTGCCTGTGCTGCTGGAAACAAAATCAATTTAAAAGTCAGTAGTAGATGCAAGAAACAAACTTCAGATTTAGCTTAAAATAAAGAAAAGTCATCTAAGGAAGAATAGCAAAGAACAGGTTGTAGGGAAGTTGAAAAACAGGGCCTTTAAGTTTTTTGAACAAAATCCACCTTGGAAGCCTCAAGGAGAGAATTTGAGCTTGGCAAGGTAGAGGTGGAAATGGACTATTCTGCAATATTTGAGCAACCTCTTCCCCAGATTTTCTCTTATGTACAAATATCCAAGGAAAAATATCCCAGATATCCTACTCTCTCAAAAGTTTGCTTTGTTACCTTAATTTTTACTGTCAGCCCACAGTATAACTTCCTTTTGAAAGGAATTTCACTGCCTGTTAATTTTCAAAGAAACTTCCCCTTTTTTACTTATTTATTAGAATAAGTGTATTCTTGTTCCATATCATCCACAACTATGTATATAAAGGCCTTCAGCTTCTATTTTAATTTAATAAAATTAGACTTCTTTATAGCAGCAAAGAAGGTGAATAGAATTTAGAAAACAAGCTTGAGCAGTAAGTCAGTATAGATATTTGAAAGCTTTTGGATTAAGTCTTCTAAAGAATGACAAACAAAACAGCCAAGTGATACCAGTTACTTGTATCACCAAAATGTTTCTTTGTATACTTCTATAAATTGCTCTGTAGAGTTAGATCATTCTCTCAAAAGCAATGCAAAAATCTTTGGCTAACCTAAGCAGCTGGAAAAAAGTTAAAATGCAAGCTCACCAACCTGCTGTTCTTTATATTGTGTGCCATGAAGTATTTAAATAATAATTATTTATTATAGTTAATATGGATTGATGTACCATTTAATATCAGTGTGTTATTAATACCTTTAATAACTAAAATACTTTGACTAAGGAAAGAACAAGGTCCATGATCTGACTTATGAGCAGTTAAGTCAGTTCAGAGACATTACTGGGCACTGAATCACAATCCTAGGGGAGCACAGAAGTCTCCAAACCCCAGCCATAATTGGACCTTTGGGATCTTATTATTCTAACTAATAAAAATTCATCAGTTATAATGTGATTACTGCTAATATCAACACATTCCTCCTAGCATGCCATGGTTTCTCCTCTGAAAGGGAATATTCAGAAGGGTATCTCTGGCTGCATCATTTGATGGAGAAAAGCTCAGAAAAACAGATCTGCTGCAGCTTTAGGGTTGAAAGGTTGGTGGAACCTGCCACACATAGTTAAAGTTTTATATTGTTTACCAATACAGGATTTTTCTCTTGCTTCAGGTGCTCTCTCCCCAAATCCCGAATGGCCATTTACCATATGTTTACCTGTCTTCAGATCAATAATTGTAGAGATGGTGACTTAGCTGTGTGTATCGAACTTTCTTGGGTGTAAAAAAGTTACAGAACATTTAATATTTGTTTTCAGTAGATATTATGAGACCAATGATGTCTAAAGACCTTACAGTGTTTGGAATTTGGTGAGAGCATAAATTTACCTCCTACTGCCAGTCTTTCCTCAGACCTCAGGTTGGGAATTTTGAAAGCCATAAACCATAGGAAGATAAAATAGGATTTTGGGGTACCAGATGCAGGCAAGTGTAAAATCATGAGGGAACAAGGCACGCTCCAATTTCCTGAGGCACATTTATACATTCAGTGCTCACACGGATCTCAGACAGGTTTATGTGTAGGACTGGAACACTCACACCAAGGCAGGCTGAGCATGAGGAGAGCGTGAGGCAGCCCTGAGCACAAGCAGGGTGATTAAACGCCGTGGGTTTGTGTTTGTGCTCCCCGGGGGATGTGTGAAGGACTGCAGCGCCAGTAACAGGTCCTGAGGAAAGCCTCGGAACAGGATACAACATGAATTAAAAATAAATAAATCAATCAATAAAAAGAAAGAGGAGGGAAAACAGTCGAAGAAGAGGCACAGCATTGTGATGACCTAAGAAAATTAGGATGAAGCAGTGGTGGGGTGGAAGACTAAATGTTCGGCCCATATGCTGAACATCACCTCACTGGGCTTGGTGTGGTGGGACAGCACAGCTGGGGGGACCCTGAGGGGACAGTGAGGGGACATTGAGGGGACCCTGAAGGCAGCGCTGAGGGGACCCTGGGGGTACCCTGTGGGGAGCACTGAGGGGACCCTCAGGAAAGCCTAAAGGGACCATGAGGGAACCGTGAGCAGAGTCCTGAGGGTGCACTGAGGAGAGCACCGAGGGAATCCTGAGTGAAGCAATGAGGAGANGGGCCGAGCTGGGCAGGCCGGGTAGGGCCGGGTCGGGCCGGGTCAGGCCGGGCGGGCCCGGGGCCGTGGCCATGTCGCTGCCCGTGCTGTCCAGCTCGGCCGTGAAGTTCCGCCGGGTCCTGGCGCACTTCCCGCAGGAGCTCAGCCTGGCCTTCGCCTACGGCTCCGGGGTGTTCCGGCAGGCGGGGGCCTCGGCCGAGCACGGCGAGGTGAGCGCTCGGGCCCTGCGGCGTTCCGGGTGCCGGAGCCGCCCCCGGCCCTGCGGCTTGTGTCCGGCCNGACCCTGAAGGCAGCGCTGAGGGGACCCTGGGGGTACCCTGTGGGGAGCACTGAGGGGACCCTCAGGAAAGCCTAAAGGGACCATGAGGGAACCGTGAGCAGAGTCCTGAGGGTGCACTGAGGAGAGCACCGAGGGAATCCTGAGTGAAGCAATGAGGAGATCCTCAGTGAAGGAATCAGGGGATCCCGAGTGAAGCACGGAGGGGACGCTGAGTGGAGCACTGAGGGTACCGTGAGTGAAGCACCCAGGGGAGGCTGAGTGGAGCACTGAGGGTACGCTGAGTGGAGCACCGAGGGTACGCCGACTGAAGCACCGAGGGCACGCTGAGTGGAGCACCGNAGGTGAGCGCTCGGGCCCTGCGGCGTTCCGGGTGCCGGAGCCGCCCCCGGCCCTGCGGCTTGTGACCGGCCCGGGGCGAAGAGCCCACATGCCCGAGGGCACAGCGGCGGGGCGGGTGTCCGGGCCCTGGGGCTGCCCGGGCCGCTCCCGGCAGTGGGGTTGTCACCGGGGGGGCTCGGGGTCCCTCTCAGCCCAGTGTATATCGACTGCGTGTCAGGTTATTTACCACGGCCTTTAAAGAGAGTTATTACAGCTTGTCCCAACTGCTGTGCACCGTATGAGGGGAATTTAAAATATATTGCTGCAGTCTGAGGGGCTTCATCTTCTGAGGGCCAGCAGCTTGGAAATAATGTTTGTTTTTATTTTTGGAGTTTTGTTGACAAAAACAAAGGAATACACCACAAAGAGGTATCCTAGAAATGCAGTTCCTTACTGCCAGCTCTCGGGTGGTGCCTTTATTTGCCCACATTCTCCCATTCATGGTCAAAAAGTGCTGTTCATTAGCACTGTAAGCTGTTCCACTGTGCTGGGAATTAGGGTGGTGAAGGCTGCTTCACACCTGCTCCCCTGCTTTGGAGGGTTGAAGTGTGGTCATGTCCAGGACAGGAAAATTTTGGGCTGTGTGATATACTTGACAATAAACATACAACTTCTCTGGAACCTTTAAACTGTATCTGACATTAATACTTGTGGTTTGGGTTTTGTTTTTATTTTTTTTTACTCATGAAAGATATTTATCTGGAAGTTAGATACTGTGTATATCTTAAATTATTATTATAGCATTGGCTCTTCTTGACATTTAAACCCCACCACTCCTCTTGTTATCCTCAGACAAATATGCTGGACTTCGTGTTTGTTGTTGATGATGCTGTGGCCTGGCACATGACAAACTTGTTAAAGAACAGGAGTCATTATTCCTTCCTTAAATTTTTTGGACCCAAAAAGATAAGTACCATCCAGAGATATGGAGCAGGAATTTACTACAACACCTTAGTGCCATGCAATGGCAGGGTAAGTACAAGTACTCTGAGTGAATTAAGTCAAATATTTATGTCTGTGAAGTATTAGAATGATTAGCTTAAAGCACATTTCAGGAAGCAAATATTGCAGATTGTAATTGTAGATTAACTTGTGGTATCTTCAATATTTATGCCTCAAACTGTTTCACTAACAGCATTTTAATTAAAAAGCAAATGGAGCAGCTGGTCTTGCACCTTGGAAGTGTGAGCAGTGTTTGGAACTTAGAGCTAAAGCATTTCAGGAATTGGACTTCTGTTCCTTATTGCTTTCTGGCTGCCAGTTTTGGTGGTGCTAAAGTTTTGGTAGTGCTTCATTTCAGCAGCTGGCCATGCAGTAACAGCAAAGGGGACTGTTTGATGTAAAATGTAATTTGGAACAGCAAGCTGGAATGGTTTAGTGTCAGACACTGGAGTTGTTTAGTGTCTCATACCCTGACCTGTGAGACTTGGGTGTAATTAATAATTCTGGTGAGTGGTTCTTGTCCAGCAAGTCCTGTTCCTGCACCTCTGTGTTTGGTAGGGAGGAGTGAGGGACACTGTCAGTCTTGCTCTTCTTGTCCCTGTGCGAGATTTTGGGGTTTAAACTTTATTTCTTTGCTGTAAAAAGGGATTTGGGATTTCATTTGAAGGACAGTGGTGTTTGCCATGACATTGTGTTCTTGGCTCTTTGTGCCCTGGTCTTATGTTCTAATGACTCAGGCATATCACAGGTTGTGGCCCTTTGTTAGCCAGGAATTCTGGAGCTGGCTGCCTTGCTGTGGTGATAACCTTTGGAAATTCAGGTAGTTGGTAACAAACTGTGGAAAGCCCCATGTTTTTTCCAGTTGCATAAAATAAGCTGCAAAATCACAATTTTTTTCGTAACATCAAAGAGCAAAAGAAAAAACTTGCTGATACAATAACAGGATAAATAAATAACAGGATGCATAAATGTTTGGAGGTTTTAATTTAGGTCTCTGACAAACCATTGCTTGAGTTTTTTTAATATCATAAAGGATAATGTGGATTATTCCAGCTATTGTAATATTTGGCTGCTGACTGTACTGCAGCTTTGATTCTAGAAAGGATCTTAGTGTCATGTGTTCCATTTTCTCCCTGCAGGAGTTTGAAGCTAAACAGGAGATTTTTCTTTTACCTAGTGTGTTAATTAAAGCATGAAAATTGAGTTATGTGTGCCTTAGAATTAAGGACAGTTATGGCAAGTAATAAGCTCCATGTAGGGAAAACAGTGCAGGTGTAGGTGTTTTCAGAAGCCTTTATTTTGCTTTGTTTTTTGCAGATGATCAAATATGGAGTCATTAGCACTGATGCCCTGATTGAGGACCTGTTTCACTGGAAAACTCTCTATGTGGCAGGGCGCCTGCAAAAGCCAGTAAGTGCTCAGTTTTCTCTCTGGAAATGCAGGAAATGGCAGGGCTGGGAAAAAGAATCAGTTGGAGTTTGAGCTTTATCTGTTAGGGATCTGTGCTGCACAGATAATCTGCCCTGGTTTAGGGCTGTAGCCCCAGAGGGATAATCTCTCAGAGAGGAGGTGAAATGCAGTTCTTAATGATGTTCTGTGGAAAAAGCATCCCTGAAGGTGAGAATGCTAATAGCAGTTTTCTGCCTGTAGGAAATCTTGAATAACTGGACTCTAATAATGCCAAGTCCCTTTCATGTTAAATGTAATTTTTGCCTTTTATAACAGATTATAGGGGTGGCCAAAATTTAACTCAGATAAAGACTGGGAATATTTAAAGATGAAAGCAGCTCTGCTGTGCAGTTGCTGTCTGGTGCATAATTGAATGAACCATGGGTTCTGCATGTTGTTTTTTTCTCCTCCATATTTGGATCATAAACCATGATCTTTGCTTTCCCCCCTGTGCCTGTCTCGGTGAGCTTTCAGCAGATGGCAGCAGTGCTAAGGGAAAGTTTGTCACGAGGGGAGGGGGAGAATCAGAGGAGAAATCTCTTCAGGTCTTGAAACAGAAGTTAATTATGCTTTTAGCTAAAAAACTTGGAATGCAGGTTTGACTAGATTGTCTCAGACTTCTGGCTTTATCTTCAGAGATGTATTACAGCATGATCCATGTTAGAGCAGCTGTTATCTTTGTGAAAAATGAAACGTAATGCTTTGAGAAAGACAACTGCAGGGAGAATTCTGGATGTCACATCACCACTGAACAGTGAATAGCTGTTTTCAGTGTTACTGCATTTGCTGCTGCTTTGATTTGTGACATGGTACTGTGAATATAAATTCTCTGCACTGTGGAAAAGCCTTCCTTAACTGTGCTGCTCTGTCAGATTTACCCCAAGAATCAACGTTCATGTTTTACCAGGGTGATAATCATTGCACTCTGACTTCCTGGGAGATTTGTAGCTCTCTGAACCGTTGAAAATGTGTTCATAAATGCTATCAGTGTTTCAGGCATTCAGATTTTGAAGCCTAGTGTATTATTTTCTTTTGAAAAAATCCTGCTTTGTATTAGGGGAGATTTTTAGAAAAGGAGGAGGTTATTCCTTTTGCTTCTCTATGGCAAGGCTGGTGTCTTCCATGGGGAGGAATAACATCTCTGCTGAGTTTCATGTTTTAAAAGGCTCTAACTGTGGTGTCCTTGGCATGTCCATAACATGCTGCTGTTTCCATGGCAATCCTAAGGTATTGCAGTCACCTGTGTGACTGCTTGGGGTGCCAGAGATTTTTCTGTTCTGACTTAGGTTTCCCTGTAGCAACAAGTAAGGAATGTACATCTAAGGGAATTGCTTGATGAGACTGGAGAAAAATCAAGGGGGGTGCCTTTGTTCACAATGGCTGATGGGGTTGAATTTGAAGGTGTTGTAGAGTAGATAAGTATTAAAAAGCTGCCTTTTATAAGCAAGGCAGTGTTGCTTGACCAGAACACTTGAAAAAGACAAACTCGCACCAAGCAGGGATTCCTGGGGGAGTTGTTTCTGGAAGTGCACAGTTATCCATCTCCTGAACCAGCTGCCCTTCATCTGCCAGTGTGTTTCTGCCTTCAGTTCTTACCAAAGACCTGCTTTTTATTCCAGTATATTTCCATATCCTTGGTGATTGGAGTCTCTAGTTACTCTTGAACAGTTCCAGTGTTTCCTAAAAATAAACACTTCTTGTGGCAGAAAGAGGCATTTGAGTGATCTGTTCCTCATGGATAAGTGAAGATTCCCTTGAGTTCACACTCTGCTCATCAAAGTGCAGAAATAAAGCCCTACTTCTTCTAGGACAATCCCTGTCTGAGAAACTACTTGAAGCATTTGACAGAGGAGTCCTCTATTAAAAAAAAAAAAAACCAACAAAAAAAACCAACAAAAGAATGAAGATAAATAAGAAAACTTACCTCTGTCTGGTGATCTATTCCTTTTTAGTATAGTCTTTTTTCTTATTGCACAATCACATGTGAAATATTTCTGTTGATGCATTGATATTTCCTGTTGTGATTAATGTTAAATTTATGAGTATGAAAAGGTGACTAGCTCCTCAGAGATTAGCTCATGTCTGGTGCATATAGCACTTCCAAACCTGTGTGTGAAAACTGCTTTTTTTTGCAGAATGGTATTTCTTAAAAACATGTTCCTTTCTCTCACATTCTGGGAATACTCTAGCACTTGTTGTACCATGCTAATAAGATCTAATCTTAAATTAATTTCTTCCTCAATCCAGCATGAACAAAAAATAACATTTCTAGCTCCAGCTACAGTAGCACATTCCTGAAGTCTTGCTTCCAAATGGCTCTGCTTTTCCAGGTGAAAATCCTGGCCCAGAATGAGAACAGCAGGCTGCAAGCTGCTCTTGTCAGCAACCTGAAGAGTGCAGTGACAGCAGCCTTCCTCATGCTGCCAGAGAGCTTCTCTGAAGAGGACCTGTACATGCAGATTGCAGGACTCTCCTACTCTGGTGAGTGGAGGGGCTGAGGTGCCTGGGAAGGGCTGGAGTTGGAGTCCTGTGTGGGATAAATCATCTCCCTTCTTGCTCTGGGCCTGCACTGCTGCATTCACCAAGAGTTCTCTCTGAATGGTGGTTACATAACTGCTCCAATAATTGGCCTTATTCACAGGAAATTGCTGTAGCTACATCAGCAATGCTGCCTATACCTGCTTGATTTATGAACAGCTAAGTGTGAGTGATGGGATGTGATGAAATAATGGGGGTTCTCTTCTGTTTGCATGGATTGTGTTTTGGTGGAATGTTTCAAAACCTTGGGAAAAAAATTTTTCTTTCCACTCAGTGCAATGTTGAGTCATCTGATAGTCTGACTCATACCTTGTCATCTCTGTTTGAGTGTGCTGTGTTTAAGGTTCTGATTTTGTTAACTCAAAGATCCAGATTATGATTCTTTGATTTACATTTAACCCTCTTGGTTGATATTTGCTGAGTTTGTTTTTTTTTAAGAAATTGGTAAGGAAAAATACTGAAGAGACTGCTGCAGATGGTTCTTCAATATAAGATGTAATTGTAACAATTTAACTCAGCATTGCTTTTGAAATGTTGACATCCTCACTGGAATGACTCTGAAGGAGTTTGGTTGGAGTTGTAATTCACACAGCACCTCCTTGGCCCATGCAGAAATGCAATTTTGGCTTTTAAAGGAGGCACAGGGGGGCCTAAGCTGCAGCTTGGCTGTGCTGAGGAGTGTCAGTGTTTTATGTAACACTTCTCAGGGCAGTTCAGATTGCAGCTGGCTTTTCCAGAGCAGTTCTTCCCTGAATGCTTGCCTGTTCTAAAGCAGCAGGAAGAGGGAGCTGACAGTGGGATTGCCAGGCAGGGATGTTCACGGCTTCTCTGCCCACCTGAAACCTGCCCAGCACTGGCACCAGATTCTTTCTGGGCACCAGTGACCAGGATACTTTTGATCTATTGTTTGAAACTGTGCAGTTAAACAGAAATCAGTAAAATGCTGAGACTGGTTGTGCTGTGGGAGCAGAGCTGAAGCTCCCAGTTGGGATTTTACAAGAAAAAGGCTGCTTGTGGATATTTATTTTGCTGCCATTTCGTTAAGTCTTTCAGAGGCTGTACTGGTAGACAAAATTGATTTTATGTGTTACTCTAATCAGTCTCCTTGGAGACTGCTGAAAAGAGTTATTCATGTTTTAATTTAGAAAATGTTTATCCTTTATTTTTCCCTGCATTTTGGAGAGCCCTGAGTCAGTACCATTTATATGGGAAGTGTTTGTTTTGTGGCTTGGCATAAACTGAAATAAACTAAGGAAGGCTTGCAAGTTGCCACCTTTCAACAACATTTATCTCCTGAATGTGGGAAGTGGGAAAAGGAATTGATTCAGAATTTTGGTTGTTGATACAAGCTACACTGAGCATCCAACTCCTGGCTGGAAACCCAGCAAGCAGCCAGGCTGGTACCTGCCAGAGGTAGTGGAATGCTTTCATCCAGACTGACTGGCTTTTCAGTCATTCTCTTTGAAACTTTTCAGTCATGGAGCTGAAAAGAAAGTGTAAAGGCCAGTAATGCAACAGTAGTGTTAAAAGGAGTTTCTTTTTGAAATTGCAAACACAGTACGTGGCTAAGAGGAAAAGTGATCCAGTGATCTTACCAGCCATTAGCTGAACTCTGGGTACTGCTCCTGGAGTGTGGAAACAAGGCAAATTCTCAAATTGGAGCATTTCATCTCATTTGCTTGTGGATACAAAGTACAGGGCTGGGCAATCTGTTTAGTAATGGCTGAGACTGAGGTTGCAGAGACTGTTACTGTTACTTGACAGCTGGAATTACTTTGTTGTCCATGTGAAGCTGTGGACACGTGGCCTGATGACATTTTATCAAACAATATGTGCCTTCAAGGCCTTTTTTTTCTGTGCTTGAAGGTGTTTGAAGAATTTTGTTGATTCTTAGAAGATGGATTGTTGATTATATTGGCATATATAATATTGGAGAATAGAGTTTTAGCTCTGTACTCTGTTGATTTCTGTTACATTCTCCTTCTCTGTGTTTTTGGGGTTTCCCTAATGGCTCACCTCTGTCTTTTCCTGCCTAGGTGATTTCAGAATGGTGATAGGAGAGGACAAATCCAAAGTGCAGAACATAGTGAGGCCCAACGTTGCCCATTTCCAGAAGCTGTACAGTACCATACTGCAGGACTGCCCTCAAGTGGTGTACAAGCACCAGCTGGGAAGGCTGGAGGCAAGTGTTCTCCTCAGAACAGCTTTACACAAGCAAGTGCTTTATCTCTGACAGAAGGCAGCAATTATGCCATGCACAGGAGAGCAGTTGTAGTCTCTGCTTGCTGTTTGTTATGTTTCTGTTGTTTAGTTAATCCTGCAACCAGCAGACTTGCCTTAAATACCACTTTTTTTCATATGGAGGAACTACTGCTCATTTTCTGTGAGTGTGGGCACAGAATAGACCCCAGCAAGGGACCCAGAGCAGATCACTGTAAAATGTGTGTTCTAATGGCTTCCATATGGAAACCACAGCCTAGGAAGTGAGGAATAAACAGATGGTTTGTGTTACAGAGATGGGGCTGTGACTCTGAGGTGCAACTTTCTGCAGTCAGAAACTGCATCTCACAAAAAAACCTCCTCAAGTTCTAGCTATGAAGATCAGCTGACTGAAGCCAAGTGAAATTCTGGCATTAATACCCATACAAAACCATTTTTCCTTAGTTTTTTGGCAAATGCAGAGTGATCAATGTCTGGAATTCCATCTTTGTGGTGTGACATTGCAGTTAGGGGAGGGGTGCCACAGTCAGTAGCAATCTTTCCTTTAGTAATCTGCATGTCCCTGTGGGAATATCCTACATGAAGCTTCATGGTGAAGTCCCAAATAGCACCACTTGTCTCATGGACATTTCTTTATCCTCAAGCCTTGATAATTCTATCCCAAACGCCACCTTTTAGGATGTGTCTTTGTTAGAAATTGATTTCACTGTACAGTAAACAGTTTTACTGCAATGCTTTGGGATAAAACACAGGCAAATCTGTGTTGTCCTGTAGCTGTCTCCATGTTTTCTAAATTATTTGGAACAGTTTGGTGGAAGCAATATTTAAATGAATTTGGGAAAGAATTAGCAGCACTTCCTTCAAGAAAAAATTCCTTTAAACAATTCCTGGTAGCATACTGCAGATCTATTGCTGGATAATAAATCTCTCCACAATCTCATAACAGTCATCAAGACTGCTACTAATCAACAGCAAAATGAGGGCATTTAATCAGCAAAGTGCTTGAACACTTTTATTGCTCACACCTTCTTGTGGTTACTGGCAATTATTGCCCAGCCTGAGGTGGCTGAGTGCTGTTGGGGCTGCAGTTAACACAGAATAGAGCCCCCTTCTCCAGGGAATGCAGAGCTGCAGAGAGAATTCCTTCTTCCCAGGTCCCTCAGAAGCAGGGGAAGGCAGAGGCCAGCTCTGAGTTTGGTTCAGGCACGGATCCCTCCCACACAGTGCTCAGAGCTGCTCCTCTGGAGCTGTGGCTGACTCATCTGGAGATCATTTTCTCCACACTGACAAAAGGGAGTGGAGAGGGCAACCAGACTCCTGTCTGATGTCTCCATGAAGTGGCTAAATCCTTGTGTGGGAGGAATGGAGCCCTTCAGATTTTCCTGCACTTCTGGAGAGCTCTGCCCTGTGGTGCAGTACATTTTGGAGAACTCTGTCCAGGCCTGTTGGTATCACTGTGTTCAAAAAACGCTCGTTGGGTTGCTGATTTAGATTGGAAAATGTGGGATGAATGTTTTCTTCAAATTATACAAACCAGATGTGGTTTGCAGTTTAAAGCAGAGAAAATGGTTTTCAAACTAAACAAGAAATGTGTGTGTCTGCAGTTTGATTGTATTCAGGCAGAAAAACTCAGCTGAGTGGTCTTTGGGGAGCTTTTTTTTTATTGTCCTGTACTTTGGTTTCCAAAGGAAACTGGATACAACAGAAATGATAGAGTTTCAATGAAAACTTCCTTGCAGACACAGCAAGATCATGTGTGTCTTCCCTTGAATAAAAACCCTTGCACTGAGTCATTCTTCAAGTTGAGAACTGAGATACTGCATTTCCCTGGGCTTGGGAAGTTTTTATTTGCATTGTCAAGGCCCTTTCCTAGTGAAATGGCTCAAGTTCTGTGAGATATTTATCAGAGGTCTAACTTTTCTAACTTCTTAAAAAAAAAAAAAAGAGAACTGAACGCTTTAATGTCTTTTTTTTTTTTTTTATATATATAACATTCAGATTGATAAAAGTCCAGAAGGTCAATTTACACAGCTTATGGCTTTGCCAAAGACTCTGCAACAAAAGATAACTGCTGTGGTAAACCCTCCTGGCAAGAACAGAGACGTGGAAGAAATTTTACTGCAAGTTGCTCATGACCCTGACTGTGGATGTGTGGTGCATCAAGGTAGGTCTGGGCCAGTGTCTGCAATCTCCTTTAGGACATGACAGGCACACAAATCTATTGTATGTGTTCTCCTATTTCAGAAGGGTGGGTTAATCATGAAATACATTCCTAAAAGCTTGATTTGGATTGATTGCAGAGAGGTTATCTGAAATATTATCAATAGCATTCCTAGTGATACAGGGAGATGTGTTTTGGTTTGTGTCCTGAAAGAGGCAGAATTTAAGAATTAATAGTGTGGCCTGCTTAGATCACCTGACTCTGGTGATCTTCAGGCCAAACTTGACCAAAGCACTGAGCTTTATGTGCTCCCAGGGATAGATGGCAAGGCTGAGGTCATTTCTGACTTGCTGACATTTCCCCTTGCAGTCATGGAGGCTGGCCCAGACATGTGAGCCCTGGCAGGGAGCTGCAGCTCAGAGGGAAAAGGCTGAGGTACTCTGAGGCAGGGTTATGTCATATGGGCAAGTTCAAGCTGATGCTGCAGACACCAGTGTCCTATGTGCTGCAGGGAAATGAGAAACTGCAGGACTTGGGGTCCTTTATGCATTTTGAGAACCTGACACATTTTCTGCTCCAGGCAGTAGATTTTGCAAGCTCCCTGAGCACAGCAACAATTCCCAAGAGGCCTGGAAGGCATTAGACACTAAGCAGGGAGCTGAGGGAGCTCTCAGCCTGCTTTCTGGGGGGAAATGGAGCTCCTGGGTGCTGCAGTTCCCCATGGACAGCATGGGATGAGCTGCAGCTGGGCATGGAGGTGCTCAGCTTCTCTCTTGGGCTGGGCTGGAGTTTAATGTCTTTAAAAGCTGGCTATGGGAGCAGGAGCTGCAGTGTCAGAGCTGCACACAGAGCTCTGAGTGCCCCCTGGGCTGTGCTTGTGTTTCTGTAGCTGTGGCTGCACACTGGACACATCTCCTCAGGCCCTGCACTCTATGGGCTTAGGAGAACAAATCCAGATGTTCTGTCACTTCTGTGGCCAAAGCATTTTCCCAGTTCATCCTTCGGGGTAAAGGGCAGGCCAAGCCATTTGGGGATCCTACAAGACAGAGCTGATTACTCAAGTTGAATTGCATTGTCCCAAGATATTTTGCTACATCAACACAATTTGTTCCTTTCCTTCCCCTATTCCTACCCCTCAAATGATTTTCCAGTGAAATATTGGATCCTTATACATGAATTTTGCTGAGCTTTTTTCTTCAATATTGAAGCAGGATTTAAACATATTTGAAATTTTATTCCATGGGTCAATGCAGAATATGTCAGTTTGGAAGATTAGCTCTGACACTGCTGCAGTTCTGCATTTTGTTCAAGTATTTAGTGCTGTGAGTAGTTTTGTACACATCAGTATGCTTTTATATGTGTTAGGACTAATATAACTTCATAGTTCTAAAAACAGTTTTAAGACAGGGCAAAGTGGTAAACAAGCCTTACCTCCACAAGCTGTGACTTAGAACAGCCAGGGAATTACTGCACAGTAGAGGTGTCTCTGCTTGGTCAGAGAAGTGCCAAATCCCAGTTCCATGCTGGACTAAACAGGGAGCATCATTTGTTCTGCTCCAGAATGGTCATTTACCAGCACTCAGATGAAACAACTCTGAATCCTTTGTGATTAATCATCTTATTAGAGAGCTAAAGGGAACAGTAAATAAATGGATTTGATCAATTCCTACTGCTTGTTGTTTGTTTTAATACTGATTTGGGATCTTTTTTCTGTATGTTACATATAAAATAAATTTAAATCGTTTAGAGAATACTTTAATTAGTATGAAAAAGCACAGCAAACCCAATTTTTCTCAGTGTATGTTTTACTTTCAGGCTAGCTTGATTGTGTAACTGGAACAATATTGAACTTGTGCATGGTGGAGGGGAAAAAAAAATCCACACAAGTGCTGAGATGGGTAACATCTGTGTGCTTTTCCCTCTGCAGGCATTTCAGGAATTGTGAGATCCTCCAGCATAGTGCAGAGTGCTAAAACCATCCTGACAGCTGGTAAGAATGTGTGTGATTTCCATCAGTGTGTGCCTTCTGATTTCACACAGCAAACATGGCAGGGCCCCAGGACTGGCTTGGGACAGGAGTTTAGAGAATTAACTTTTTGTGTGTTTCATTAAAAGTCCCTGGAAAATAAAAGCAACATTTAAAGCAGAGGCTTTATTGCAAGATTATAAAATGCTGAAAGAGTCTGTGTGACTCTTAAATAAACCAAGCAACAACATCAGCTTTCATTTTCTCTGTTTCTGGATCTGTGCAGAGGAGAGTCTGTGGAGCAAAACAATTTTTTAATTATTTTTAAAAATACATTTAAATTCTTCCCAAAAGAAGGGAGGGGGTTAAAAAACATTGTTTTTCCTGTTGAATTCAAGTTCTCCTGAGTGCCCCGTGGGGCAGAGCTGGTTAAGTGCAGGAGTAGAACAGAAACAGTTAAGCTGTGGTGATGATTTGTGCTCTTTGCCCCTGTTCTGATGGACAGAAAATCACCTCTGGGGCTCCTTACTCCTCTGTGTCATGCAGTAAATCCCTGACAGCCTCTCCTGACACTGGGCCTTTGGATCTCTGAGTTACACTTGCAGTTTTTATCATGGTGTCTGCCTCCTGCACCTGAAATCAGTTATTTGGGAAATGTCTCTATTTGCCTTGCTCTTAACTGCTTTTTGCTTTAGATAGAGTGGCTTTTTTCCCTTTAGAACAAACTAGTTTCCTTCTAATCAGTTATGTAGAGTTGTATTTAAGAACTGTTTTCTACAGTGGTTTTAGTGGTGAAAACATATTTTTGTGATTTGATTAAGGTAGAGCAAAGCAATTTTGGTCCTTTGCCTCCAGCATAAGCCAAATTTGAGCAAGTAGGCTTGGGGGAGGGGATTTTTCTTACTTTTTGCGTGATTTAGTTTTTTGGGGGTTTCTTTTTCTTTGTTTTCTTGTTTGTTTTGGTGGGGTTTTTCGTTGGTTTTGTTTTTTTGGGGTTTTTTTTGTTTAATGTATTTACACTCTTCTGCCAGAATCTGATCAAAACCATTGGGGACAGAATTCAGGAGTGAAATTTAACTGCTCAGGGATGTCACCTCACTATTTTTGAGGCGTGATGTTTGTGTAATCTGCCTGGAATTGGGGAGGGATGAGTGTCCATGGCTCAAGAGCTAATTAGCAAAAAATCAGCAAAAACATTTTGCCCATTTTTTGTTTGTTTTTGTTTGGTTTTCTTTTTAATATTTGTCCCCAAACACTTATGACTGAGTTTATATTAAATCTGTCAGTATCTTCTAATGAAGATTTTCTCCCAGTCATGGTTTCTTAATTTAAATGCATCACTGGGGCAGCATTCCTGGCTGTGCCAGCTCCTGGGGCTCTCCATGTTCACAGACACAGAATTTACACAGAGAAAAACAGGAATGTGGCTCCTGCATGGAAGTATTTGCTTGACTCAGGCAAGGAATGTGTTTTACAGCAAAGTGTGCAGCTTTAAATCCAGTCCCTGAGGATGCTGCATTTCTTTCTTTATTCTTTTTCCAAATCTTGTCTAATATTCTGTTCCCCCAAGACCTATTTTTGCACTTTTTAGAAGAGACTTTAGGAAAATACAAGGCTCTGACTCTCTGCAGTGCATTTGTCAGGAATAGTGGCTTAAAATAAAAGAATTATGAAAGAGAATCATGAAATCTGTGGCTCCATTGAACTCTGACTTTTTATTGCTGTTCCTAATAACTGTACAAATACTTTGCTTGTAAAATAAAGCTTTCATTACCTGGCAGTCACTCTTTTTGAAGTGTTCTAGGGGACACAGTCTGTGTTCCTCAGCTGGTTATTTTACCTGAAGAGCACCAGCCAAGGTGAGGTGGCTGCTCTGGCCCACAGCATGGCAGTGCAATTCAGCATTTCTGAATTCAGTGGTAACTCAGCAATAGCTGTGCTGGGGTGCCCTGCTGGGCATTACCATCACTGGCAAGGAGCACAAGAAGCAATTTCCACCCATTGAAGAGAACTTTTTTCATCTTTCTCTGCCAATGTGGTTTTCAAGTGGAGCCCCAGCTCTGTGTTTTTGTTTGTTGTTAAATGCCCTATTTAGTTCTGGAGAATGTGCCTGTGCATTTCTTCGAGGCTGTGGTGAGCTTGTCTCTCTGTTTCCCATTAGAGATGGCACCAGGGCTGGATTTGTTTTCCCACATAGCCAGAGCCTGCCTGGCCTTTGGGAACTCACTCTGTAGCTCTTATATTTAGCTCCTCTGAGGGAGATGTTCATACTTTTTTAGCTTCTTTATATTTTACTCAAGGAATGCTGCAAGCCTTGAAAATTTTTCTATAAATACCATCTTACAGATTAAATCATCACTTGAAGCATTTGCCCAAGATACTTTTAAGTTAGCACAAATGTTCTCAACAGCATTTGTTTTCAAGGATTTGGTTTTTAAGGAGCAGCTTTCATTTGTCCAAGATACTTCTAAGTTAGCACGAATGTTCTGATAGCATTTCTTTTCCAGGATTTTTTTTTTAAGGAGCAGGTTTGCATATAAAATATTCTGGTTTTGTGATAACTGCTCTCTTCATCAGCCCCTGAGCAGATATCTGCTGGTTTCACTGTAAATCGCTGTACATATGCATGTGTCCGTGCATGCCACACACAAATACACAATGATTTGCTCCCCTGACAGCTGTCCAGCAGTACCTGCATGAAAAGGAAGCCCAGGGCACTGCAGGCAGGCAAACCCAGCAGGAAGCTCGGGGCACTGCCGGGCAAATCGCTGTGTTACAGCAGCACACTCGCACAGAGCTCGGCGTGCATTGTTAAGTGAAAGCAGACACGTTTGTGTTTGCACTGAAACGCCGCGGGCTCGGTCCCATGTGCATCGGGGCTTTGTTCTGCGTCCTGGAGTGGAAAAATCTAACGGGGAGGTGCAACCACCGAGTCACACGGTCAGAGCTCAACTAGAAAGCCTTTTTCATGTGGTCCAAGTGCTTCAGATCCTGCGAGGGAGCCGCAATTAGAGCATTAACTTTTGCTGCAGCTGCGGCTCATCAGCCCCAGGGCTGTTTGGGGAGCAGCTGCCCGGCCAGTCCCGAGCTGGGGCAGCTCCTCCCGTGCGCTGGGAGCGGCTCAGCGGGGACACGGAGCTGCTGCGGGGCACGGCAGCTGGGCAGGCTGGCAGGAGCCTTTGCCCTGCTGGCTGCAGCGCCTGCACCCTTCCCTGCACCGTTCCTGCAGTCGTGCAGCGGCTGCGCTGTGCTGCAGTGCCTCTGCCACACGCTGCACTTCCAGAGGCACCTGGAATTCCCTGGGATGGCAGAGCGAGGATGCCTCTGTCACAGGGGCTGCATCCTGCAGCTTGGCCATTTGACACGCTTGGAGCTTCTTTCATTCGTGCTGTGCCTGAGCTCAGCCTGCCTGTGTGTGCTGCAGGAACTGTTGCTCTCTGTGCAATCTCCATGCAGATTTTCTCAGCCCCTTCAGGATTTACATGGATATTTACTTGTTATTTGAGATGCTGCAAAGGAAGGCCTGTCATGACTTCATTAGTGTGCTTGCTTTTGCAAAAAGCCAGTAAATATGGAAAAGCTGGAGTGTACATATGGGATGCACATGGGTTTGTCAGTTCAAAATACATGGTCAGATACTTTCCCAGAGAAGGTGAACCTGAGTTTGTTTAAATTGAATTTGGAGACATGAGAAGTGCAGAACTGATTCTCTGCAGGCCATTTGTTATCAGAGGCTTCTTACTCTGCCACATTCCTTCAGAAATAAGTGTGCACTTTTCCTACTCATTTGACTTCTTGCAACTCGACTTTGAATGCATCTATCACTTAAAATATTGTACATTTAATTGTTTTCTTTCTTTTATTTCCTTTGTTCTTTTTTTTTTTTAAGGTCTTTCCAAATCAAATGTTATTATTCCCATCCCACTCCCCCCCAAAAATAAATAAAAAGAAATCCAGTGCAGCACATGGCTGAACTTGGGTTGAGCTTCCCTGTTTGCTGCAAACCTTTCCTTGTGTTCTGGGCTGTGATATTGTGTGACTTTTGGCTAAATTCCTGGTGTATTTTTAGTCAGGCTTGTCAGGTGTTCAATTAAATAAACATTGGAAAGGTTGTAGTAAATATAATCTACTGCACCTTTCATCTGTGCAGGTGTCAGCATTTTTTGTGCAGCACTAAAAAGTTGCCTTTTTGGTTCTGGATTGGTAAGGGTGTGATTGAACTGTGCTGTAACCTGAGCACTCACTCTGGGTGTTATGTTGGGTTTTTATTTGTTTGGTGTGGGGTGATTTTTTAAACAAAAAAGGAAAAGCAAGTAGCTGCACTGGCTGGGATCTCAGAACCCCCCTGAAATGCCAAGACTAACAGTGCTGTGTTTTTAAATTTACAAATACTCCTGACTAAAGCCAGCAAAAGGCAGTGGGTTTTTTACTCTAGGTGTGTAAGAGAGGCCTCATCTCTGCTACAACTTCAGCAATTGTTTCACTCCAAGGACACATTTTACAAATTTTGTGGCAGTCATCCTCAGTCCCATCATATCCAAACCTCATAAATGCTTGGAGGCAATGACTGCTGCTGAGTCTCTGAAAATTGAGATGGTACTTACCAGAACTCTGCTCTCTTTGCTCTGCTTTGATAGCATGAAAAGTATTTTGGTGGCATTATTTACTAACAGGTCATTTGCATGTCTGGATTAGGCTGCCATTCCCCAGGGAATTCCTTCACTTGATGCACTCAGCACCTTCTGGCTGAGTCAGCCTTGCTAAATGGTGATGGTTTTTCTCTTTTTTTCTTCTTTTTTAGGGGCAAAGAAATCTGTGACCTACAGTTTGCAGAAATTGTATAAGATGACAAAGGGAGGGTTAAGGAAGACATCCTGAGTCTTTACATACTGTGTATGGGTAAATAAATGGTACTTTTTCACTAAATGTTTTGCAGATGTGACTTTGCATATTTGAGAAGATTACAGTGTATTTAAGAAGTCTGATGATTTACATGCCCAATTTTCTTAATTAAATAGGAACTTTTTTAATGGGAGGTTTGTGGGCAACAGAGCAAAGCAATTATACTCTGTAAATACTGAAATGAATTTTCCTGTATATTTTGAAGAACCCTAAGTAAAAAAGATTGATTGTACAGATGGATTAAACCCCAAAGTCACTAATTTTCTGTGTGTTGATAGCTTTACCTCCCAAAATACCCTCAGAGTCTCTTTCCAAATGATCAGTATCCCAAATGTAGTTCTTTCAGGATTTACAGAACTGGAGAATCCATTGAGTTTTAGTAGATGTGAAGCTGTCCTGTGACATTCCTGCCCTGAGCAGTTCATCCTGGGAATTGGGACATCCTGAATCCCAAAAACTGCCACAGTGACTTCCAGTGTGGGAGAGGGAAAAGAGCAGCTTGGCAGGTGTCACACCCTTTAATAAAGATATTTAATAATAATAATAAAATCATGTGTTCCTCTCATGAGGCAGAGATGGAAAGTGCCCAGTTCATGGGATTTGTTGGAAGGAAAATCAGAATTCCATGGATCTGTTTGGGCAGGCTTTTGCAATATTTGTTGTTTGGGAGAAGATTCCATCAAAACACTTGAAAATTGGAAATATTATGAACAAAAGCACAGATTGTTTCTTTCTTTGATTATCTTTTTTTTCCCCTTAAAATACTGCTCACAAAGAGGAAACTTGAACTGCCTTTAAATTAGCTAAACTAAAGAAAATTGGAGTTTGACATGACTTGTTGCATGAATCATGCCATGGAAGAATGGCCATTGCTGGCAGGGTCCCTGTCTGCTGCAATAAATTGGGAGCATCTTTTGTACATAGAATATTTTTCACACTGACTCAGGTGGCTTTGCTAACTTGAGAGATTTTCCTTAAGAGAAATAAACTCAGCCAAGATTTCATTTTATTTGTAAGAATGTCAATGATAAAAAATCATTTAATGATGAAACAAGGAAATAAAATGTATCTTTCCTGATCAGCATGTTTGGTTTTTTCCTTGTGTATTATGTGATCATCAGGGCCATCTCTCAAGCTACATTTAATTTAGTGATCTCACTTTAAAAAATAAGTTATTGCAGTGAAGTTATCTGCTAATTGTTTCCAGGGAGAAGTTCAGAGCATAAATTTAAGAAAGCCAATAGAAAATACATTGTTGTATGTAATGGGACTCATACAGGCATGCTTTAATCACAGGGAAACTTTTAAATATTGATTAGTTTTAAATATTGGAGTTCGAAATTTTAATCCAGAAAGTAATTACTGTGAAATAGGAAATAAATCACTGGGAAACTTCCTAAGGTCAGAGGCAGATTCCCAACACTTTGCATTATCCATTGGTGATAGGATGTGTAAAACAGATCCCCTCAAATGTCCCTTCGATGATGGTACAACCTTTTTTATGGGGCCAAAGGATGTTTGTGTGGCCCTGGCATTCTCTGGCCCTATTAGTAAGAGGGCAAAGTCCCCAGTTTGCAAAGTTTCTATTGTAAAAAGTGCAACTAGGGGATTTAAGCCACTTCCAGGTAAAGCTGGAATTCTTTAATGATGAAATGCAGTTGGTAGCATTTCAAAGCAGCTGTCTTTTACAAGCCCTTAGCAATCCAGTGAAAGAGCATGTTCTGAGTATTAAAGACACAGTTAAAAGTGGCTTTTGGTGTTTCTGAAGGTGCTGGCTACTGAAAAGGTGGTTCAGAACATGGAAGGGCAGTGACAAATCAGTGTGGTGTGAGATGAGCTGGCCTCACCCCCACAGTGAAACCCCAGCCTCCATCCTGCACCTTTTATCCCAGAAATAATGTTCTTGTGGGGAAAAGGAGAACAGTGAAGTGCTGCTTGCTACTCAGCAGCCAGTGACCATTTTCATGTGCAGTGTGGTGTCAGGGCCTGCCCAGCTCTGTCACTGTCACTCTGCCAGAGGATCCCCTGTCCCTGCAGGTGGGACTGCACTTCCTGTAACCTGAGCTGGCTGTGTTTGTCCTGTGTTGCTGGATACCCACTGCAAGGCTTGGCTTGGCGTAAGGAACTCTGCACAGCAATAGAAGAGGTCATTTCTTGCTCTTTGGAGGGAGTTTAGCAAACCCCAGCTCGGCAGTTCCCAGTTCCCTCCATCTGCTGATGCACTGCCAGTATCCAAGTCTGTGCACTAAATCTTGGGGAGATGTAAAAAAAGTCCCTCCTCCTCACCCCCATAGGCTGAACACTGGATTCTGCTCTGTAAATCATTCATCTTGTGCTTTTTAAAGAGTGGCCTACCTTTCCCCTTGGGGCCACTGGTCTTGAATGTATTTATTTATCTGGCAGGGAGCCAGGCATGAATCATGGCCCTGAGCAGCTCCTCTGAGCTCCTCACCATTGTTCAGAGACTACTTGGGGCACTTGTTACTGAGCTTTGCTATGTAAAACTTTTAAGAGAAGAGAGATTGATTTCAGCCTTGTTAGCTGCTTTTGAAGTTCCCCACCGGTTGTGTGGAAATGATTTCTTCTGCTCATGCAGCTGTAATCCACTAAAAGAGCAGGGGATTGTTGCAGGGGAAGTTGGGACATGGGAATATGTTACTGCCTCTTTGTCCTGATGAGGTGTGGTTGTTCTTTCACCAAAAAAACTCACTTCAGCCTTTCATTCCATTTGTAACTTTCCTGTTTAGACCTTCCTGCTCCATTTCCATACTTTATTGTTTCTCTTCTTAACTTAATTCCCAAGTCTTTCATTCTGTTCTTCAGACATCCCTCTTTTCTGGCTTGCCTGTTCCACCATGGATATTGTTTCATGCTCCCTCCCCCTTTTTCCTGTGTAACAGAGCTTTCATTAAAGGCAACCAGGCAGATGATTTATTTCTGGTGTCTTAAAAGGCTTCTTTGCAATGAAGAGCCTGGACCCAATCAAACTGCTGAGGGTTTGTGTAGGTGAGTCAGCAGCACGGGCCTCCCTGCCTCTGACATGCACAGTGCCAGGGGAGGGTGGAACAACCTCCTGCTCCAGAGGGAATGCACTGGATGACACAGGAAGAAGTGGAAATCAAAAAAAAAAAATCAAACATTTGACTGCATGCATAATCATTTGGCTGCTCCTAGACTCAGTTTGGGGAGGGCACAAAGCTGAAGCACACAGGCTGCTGACCTCCAGCAGCACATGGAGGACATGGTGTTCTTTATGGCTTGCACATTTCCCCTTTTTCCAAGTGTTGGAGCAGGAGTTTCTCAGGTGTGTGACTGTGGGACCCTCCAAACTGCAGCTGTATCAGGAAGTGCAGAGCCTGTGTTTCTCACCTGTGCTTCCCCTGAGGCTCCTCTTCAGGTGTTGGTGACGTTCCCTGTCAGCAGATGGGAGTCAGCTGCAGCCTGAGCACAGGGAGGGTGCCAAGGCAGCAGACAGCTGAGCTGGGATCCCTTCCTGGCACAAACACCCTGCAGATCCCAGAGCTTCCTGTTTGCAGCAAACATCTGTGCCAAAATTGGACAGATCAGGATGCACACAGTGGCCAGGATTCCTGGGTGGCTGAGGGAGATGAACCTTGTTCTTCACTCTGAGGAGGTAAAGCAAGAGCCTGCTGTGACTTGGGAAAGTTCAGAACAAGCAGAGCCCTTGGTGAGTGTCCAGTGCAGGGGGATCTCAGCAGGGCTGTGACTCATGCCTTTTCCCAGCCATTCATTTAAAAATAGAATTGAAGTTGAAATATGCTTTGAAGGTCAGGATATCAGGTCAGTGTGTGTCTGATGGTTTTTCCTGGGTAAGGTGTTGAGAGAGGACAAAGTATTCTTCATTTTCAAAGTCACTCTGCTGGCCCTAGAGTCTGTGTAGAAAATGAATTTTCTTTGTATTCCCTGCTGCAGGAAAAAGAGACATTACCTCCACACAGCTCTTTTCTGGTCTGCTTTTGTTTGAGTCCACAGTTGCTCTGTCACGTTTGATGCTGTGTTTCCCAAAGTTTTGCAGTGACTTTATTTACCTGTTTTCCTAAGATAAAAATCTCCACCACAGTTTCTAACTGCTCCTGAATTTAATGACTGCCTTAGGGAGAGGCAGAAATCACTTTACTCCTGCATGTTTTAACCTCTTACTCAGCCTGCTTCAATCAGAAATGTTTAGAAATGGATTAAGTTTTTTCCATGAACAGGAAGCTTCAGACTATACATTCTGGAATTATTCATGCAAACTGCAAATATTTTATTTACATCTTTAGTCTAAGAACTTCCATGTAAATTTTACCTTCATAATCCAGCATTCTGCCAAGTCCTTTCCAGTGGTGGTGGGGGCTGTTTGGGTGGTTATACACAATGTTTTTCTGACAAATGGAAGGTCTTGCAGCTGCAAAGACAGACTGAAAATCTGTGCAAGTGTAGTGGCTATAGAGGTTATTCCTTGTTTTAAACTTGACTACATTTGATCTTGAGGAGTTTGCAGCCACAAGGAGCTGTCTTCAAAAGCAAAACAAAGCAAAAACTGACCAAAAACAAGCACTGTGTTTTGGTTCCTTCACTTCCTTTTGCTGTACTGAAGCCTTCTTTAAAAGCCTTGAACCTGATATTTAAGAGACCTCCCCTACCCAATTAAATAAGCCAAGTAAATAGTAAAACATCTCATTATTGAATTAATTTGTATTACTTCTCTACATGGGACCTCTTTAGCTCCATGGTGCACTTGGTAAATTTGAAAGCTTGTGTTCCCACACAGAGATTATTTGCTTCATCTCTGCCTCCTGCCAATGCTTCTTCAAACCTCCTATTTTAAAATTCACAGTGAAGCATGAAAGGGGAGCATTCAGTGGTTGGGTCTTTTTTGTTTAAGGGATTTTTTTTGTGGTTTTGGTTTTTTCTTTTAATATTGCCATCCTCAAGTTGTCTTGCTCTCAGCAGTGGAGTGTCTGCCTCACTCTCTGCACAAGAGTGAGAGCCAAGAAGTTTTTCCCTTCCTAGGATGCTTCAAGCAGGGCTGACACAGAGCAGTTCCAGTGTCTGCCTCACGATGCTGTCACAGGGCTTTGGCTTCACAGCCTGGGGCAAAGCTTTTTCAAACCAAATCATTTGCTCAAGAAATTCTAGACCTTTTTTTTCCCCTCTGTTTTTTTCCCCTCGTTGCCTCCCCAGTCTGGGGTTGAGTGAGAGTGTGCTCACTTTGTTAACTCTGTCCCTGCAGCCTGCTTTAGATCCTTGCCAAGGAGGAGGCTGAGTCAGCAGGAAGGTGAGTTCCCTGCACACAACAGTAGGTGGTGGAATCCATCACTGCACCTTCAATTCTTACAGCATTTTTAAGTGGATTGTATTTAGGGGTTGGACTCACACAGCTGCTTTTAAAGCAAGAATTGGTTTGTTTTGCTTTATGTTTTTGTCCTTTAAAGAATGTATCCTCTCTTGTTTGTCTGTGACTGATTTTGGCAGGATTCCAGAATATCATTGAAAGTTGGTGTGTTCTTTGTATTAGAGAATCAGAGGGATATTCAGGTTGGAAAAGCCCTCCCAGACCACTGAGTCCAGGCTGTGCCCAGTGCCCACCTTGTTCCCAGCCCAGAGCTCTGAGTGCCACATCCAGGAATTCCATGGACACCTCCAGGGGTGGGGACTCCAAAGCTCCCTGGGCAGTTCCAAGGCCTCAGCAGCCTTTCCATGGGGAAATTCCTGCTGCTGTGGAAGCTGAGCCTCTCCAGGCACAGCCTGAGGCCGTTCCCTCTCCTCCTGTCCCTGTTCCCTGGGAGCAGAGCCCAACCCCCATGAGCCATTTGTGGAAAAGCCCAGGAGAGGGCACAGCTGGGAAGCTGAGGAGAGGTGGGCTCTGTCCTCCACCTGTCCTGAGGAGATAACTGACCTCAGCCCAGAAAGCCCAGGCAGGAAGAGTGCCAGGTGCTCAGTATTTAGCAAGATCAGGCTGTGAGAACTAGAGCTGGCCCAGAGGAGCAGTGTGAAAGCCAGGGTGGGTTTCACACCCAGTAAATGTGACTGAGCTTGGTGCATCCTTGAGCTTGTGGATATTCCAAAGGGCTTCAGCCATGCTTTGGTGCCCAGTTCCTTCTGTCCAGTCACCTGCTGCTGGTGCCTTTGGTTTAGGAGGAATGCTGGTGACTGAAGCAGCTTTTCTTACAGCCTGCAGATGTATGGAAATTATGTAGCTCACCATGAATTAATGGGGAAACTCTGAAAATAATTTGGCATCTCATCTTGAGCTGCAACCTGTTTGTGATTTTAATGCTCCCACTTGGACTGAAGTTCATCTGGTCCTGTGTGAGAGACAGGATGCAATCAAATAGGGAGTTACATCTATTATATGGATGCTTACTGCATAAGAAAAAAGTGCATAATAAAGAGGTTATTCTGAATATTTACCTTCAGCTGTGGATCACTGACTGTACTGACCTTTCCTTTACACTAAATTTGCCATTTTGCAGTTCTGCTGTGAACCATTTGTGGTCTTTTTATCAGTGTTTAACAAAACTTTAACAAATTGAAACCAGTGGGTTGTGGCCAGGGGCTGCTTTGAATTTGTAAATCTGCCACTCCTTTTGTATGTAATTTTTTTCAGCTATCTTGTCTGTCTTCATCTTATGGGAACCTCCATGGGGTGAAATCTGTTCTAGAACAAAGCAGGCAAAAAGTACCTGTGGTTAAATGTTCTGAAAGAGCAGAGTTAGTGGTGTTCAGGGTTCTGAGTCTCAAAGTATCTCACTGTTTGCTTGAAGATGATGCTGCTGTTCTGACCCTGCTCCAACTGAAATTGTTCTGTCTCTTTTCATCTTCCAAGGATGATGGGGCAGACAATTATGAAGAGGGCAAGCTTTGTCTTGAAGCAGGTAATAAATAACCCTTTCCATCAGCTTACAGTTTGGATCAACTTGTCTGGCTGGAATTACTGCAGTTTAACGCATTGTGGTGTAATGAATAATAAACTATCTTCAAAACAATTTAAATCTTACGTATTTTGAATGTTGGGTGTGTTTTTCTGTGAGGCAGCTTTGAGCTGCAGTGCAGCTGCATGTGGATTTGTGCAAGGAAGAGTTTTAGATTCAGAGTCTAGGAGTGTGAACATTGCTGGAGAGATGTTTGCTTCTGAGGCCACCTCATTTGTGTGTGATAAAACGTGCTGTGGGGTTGATTTGAAAAGCTGCTGTCACTTGGTGTGAAATGACCCTGTTTTATGAAAGAAGGTGTGGATAGATGGAAGCTTGCACTGTAATTGCACTGACAGAGATGGCAAAGCACTGCCATGCCTCATTAAACCTGTGACAAATAGTGGAGCTCTGTGAGCTTGGAGAAAATGTTTGCTTTTGGCACCAACTGCATCATCTTTGTGCAGAGTTTGGTGCACACTGAGCTTCTCTGCAGACCCCAGGGAACTTCAGGCATCCCTGGCTGATGGAAAAGAAGTATCTGTAGTGTTGCTGTTTGACAACCAAAGTGGGGTGGCAGTAAGAAACTGGAAGAACTTCTATAAATTCCTTTTTTTTACATGCAGTGATACCAGCTGGCAAACTCATTAGATGGGCATTGAAGGAAAACAGAGCTTTTTGCACTGTTGATTGAAGCCACACACCACTTGCCCCCTTTGTCAGAAATGACTGAAATCACTCAGACACGTTTCAGTGGGCCAGCTTTGGGTCCCTTTGGGTGGTGAGGAGCACTGCAGCCTGTCCCAAAAGTGAGGTATGCCACTGCTGGGGCCATGTGGAGGGAGAAACCTGCCCAGGGCATTTTACCCAGCTCCTGTTATAGTGAAAATGCTTTATTTTCTTGCCCATGGAACAGATGTCAACCATTCCAATAATAATTACAGGATTAATGCTGAGTAGGGTCTGTGGAACTGGGCCATGGGATCTCCCTGCAGACCAGTTTGCTACAATATGGGGGTTTGTCCTCTGGTTTCAGGAGCTTTCCTGCCTCTGTACTGAAAAAAAACCCCAAAAAAAGTCTCAAAACATTGTCCTGAGGCAGCTGAGACCCACAGCCAGCCACAATGGCAGCTCCCTCCCAGGGGTTAAACCTTCTGTTGCATTGGCCATTCTTTGTGAAGGATGGGATTCATTTCTGGTACATTTGGAACAGGTGTGGCATCCAGGATTTGCATCATACCTGGGGAGCCTCTCCTGGGTGCTGGAGCACCACTGTGATTTTAGTTCAGCTACAAACCCACAGCTATCCTTGTGAGATTTTGGGTTTCAGCAAAGTAAATTTTTGCTGGTATCTGAGTCAGCAAAGAGCCTTTGATAGCATTAGGTTAGAAAGCTCCTGCTAAATGAAAACCAAATTTTAACACCTGAGCAAAACAAAATACAGCTCATCACCCAAGGCTGGGTTTGCTTTGCCTGGTGAGCACCATGTGTTGGGTTCAGCAGCTCCAACAAGGTTTTCCTGTGCTGTGCTAAGATCTGTTTTCCAAGATTCCCAACATTTGACAACTTGCACTGGATTTTTTTTTGTTTTTACACCTCACTGCAGTGGCAGTCTGTCTGTAGGGAATGCAGGATCACTGTTCCCAGCCAGCTGATGTTCCTCAGGCTCCTGGGATGTTTAATAAATATCCTGTTCTAAAACTTCTGCTGGGAGCTGCAACAGCAGCTCCAAGGGATCAAAAGCTGTTTTGACCTCTCCTTTCTCAAGCTCCTCCTCATCCCAGGAGCTCTGTCTGGTTAAACAAAGAAACCCTTCCCACCTCTTCCCTCCAGCACTTAGAAACAGGAGTGGCAGACTTTTCTCTCAGAGATACATATTAAAAAGCCTTGTAATTAGTCTGCAGCAATTAATTCTTGTGATATGTACCAATGTCTAGTTCAGATCTTTTCTCAGTGCCTGTGGTTTTGTTTTCCATATTTCATGGTATTTTTCTTGTCCAGTGTCTTGTTTTCTCAAACAAGTTCTACATTACTGTTTTGACTACTTTTTTCCCCAAATATTAGATCATCAAACTCGTCTTCTTGCTTTCTGCTAATGAAAATAATCTCCAGTGGTCTAGTAATACAATATCAATTTTAAAATTACATTGTTCCAGATGTCACAGATGAAGCATTTGCAACGTGTATAAAATCATGTTCATGGTTGTTCTGACACTACGTGCATTTCATTTTTTTAATCAAATGGAGAGTTCATGTTAGATACCCTGAGTGTGTGGAGTCTAAATCTGGATTTAATTTAGGTTTGGAATGTGCTTTTGGCCAGCTTTTGGTGGCCCGGAGATCTCATGACCTGTCCTTGCAAGGATATGAAAATACTTCAGTGTCAGCATGATTTTGATGGACTTTTAAACGGGATCTGGCCGGCACAGAGCCTTCACGGGCTCCGGACCTTTCAGGGAATCCGGGGTGTGTGGGTTCATCCGCACCCGTCCCTGCCCCGCACTGCCACGGCCCGGGGGCTGCGGCCCCGGCTGCGTGTGCGAGCCCTGGATGTGTGTGCGAGCCCTGACTGCGTGTGCCAGCCCTGACTGCGTGTGCGAGCCCCGGCTGCGTGTGCGACCCTGACTGCGTGT
>VWYE01011790.1:320153-403867 GCA_013398995.1 Alaudala cheleensis | reverse complement strand
AAGGATCTAGGGGAAGGTTCCAGGGGAAGGTTCGGCTCCTCCTGGCTCGGGGAAGGTTCCCGGGAAAGGTTCGGCTCCGCCCGGCTAGGGGAAGGTTCCAAGGGAAGCTTCCCGGTGAAGGACCCGCTCTGCCCGGCTCCGGGGAAGGTTCCCCGGAAAGGTTCGGCGCCGCCCGGCTCGGGGAAGGTTCATGGGGAAGGTTCATGGGGAAGGTTCCCGGGGAAGGTTGGGCTCCCCCCGCTGCAGGCGCGGGTCGCGGGCAGCAGGAGCCGGAGGCAATGTCCCGGCGGGAGCGTGCCCGGGGGTATCCACAGCACCGGGACGCTGCTGCCGGCTGAAAGCCGCAGCTTGGCTCCCGCCCACCGTGTGCTTCCTGCAGGGAAAATCCCCGGCGCCGCGCCGGTAGCAGAGGTGAAACCTTCTAGAACGTGTCCCAAGGGCGCTCTGAAGGCTTTTGGCGCTGCATCTTTTATATGCCATTAGCAGAGATCTTTTATTTAGCCTTTGGCGGCGTGGTGTCACGCTGGCTGCGTG
The DNA here is from genome assembly GCA_013398995.1 of Alaudala cheleensis. Lineage (NCBI taxonomy): Eukaryota > Metazoa > Chordata > Aves > Passeriformes > Alaudidae > Alaudala > Alaudala cheleensis. The sequence continues at coordinate 403,333 of VWYE01011790.1, read as the reverse complement.
TTCCCCAGATGTGATCGGCAGTAATTAATTGTGAGTTAAGCTGTCCACGTCCCTAGATGTGATCAGCAGTAATTAATTCCCTGAGTTAAGCTGTCCACGCTGATGCCAGCGCACCCCTTTCCTGAGAGTGGATAGTGGGAATTTAACCCCCATTTCCACTGGCGTTGGAGAATCCATAAAGCCAGCTCACTTCCTTTCTGCTGTGTGGGTGCTCCAGGATTACCAGGAACAAAAAATAATGGCCATTTTTAATTACACTGAAGAGGACTTGGCTGATCAAGAGTTCCAGGATTTCTCCTGCAGAGTAATTTCTGTGATTAGTTTTTCTCTGACTTTAGAACAGAGAGTTGTTTAAAAAGCTCCCCACAGAGACACCAACTGTATTTTGGGAAGCCTGAGTGAGTGAAACTCTGCAGACAGTGATACTGAGAATTCTTAGATCCAGAACTCTAAAATTGGGCAGCAATATCCCTCTATTGCCTCAATAATAAACTTTTTAAAGGCTCTTCTCCAAATTTGAAGGCCCTTTATTTGTATTTTCCTATCTGTGAACTTGTGAGATTTCTCATGTGGAATGTGTTTTGCCTGAATTCCCCACATCTCTTTTTACTGATCCACAGTTATAACTGGTTATTGGGGATCAGGCTATGAGGCTTTTGGGGTTCAGTTACAAGAACTGCTTTGATTCACAAGAAATAGATTTGACCCGTTAACTCCTGGAAGAATTTGGGCCTGCCTGTTGTACATTTGCATTTTCCTAAGGAAATGGCTGTGCTGGAGCAGCTGCTGCTGCATCCCCACCACGCTGTGGGGAGCAGGGCTGCATGCTTTGGTGCAGGGCTCTGTTCCCTCTGTGGGACGGGATCAGCTTTTACACCCACCCTGGAGCAGGAACTGCTCAGAGCTGAGGTGATGAACACCCAGGGGTGCTGCTGAGATCTGACACTCTGCTATAAAATAAGCCTGGTAACTAAAATAGAGTAGAAAATATTTGTACAGCCCATTGAGCTTCATCAAGAGCATTCACATCACAAACCATCAGTTTCTCATTTACACACGAGTGGCTTTGATGACCTTCTCAGCATCTCCACATTGCAGCGGTTCATTGCTTGGTTCCCAGACACACCTGGAAGTTTTCTGTTGGAAAAGAGAGCTTTGGTTCAGTTCTCCTTGCTGTGGTTCAGCATTTCCTAAATTGCTGGCAATAGATTGTGTAACACCTGAGATGCTCTGAGTGATCTTGTAGGTACAAGACAAGGTCAGCTTGGACTTTCGCTTGTTAAATTTCTCAGCTTTCTTAGCTTTCAAAAATTACTAATAGCTTGCTTCTTCAAGTGTTGCCTTATTAAGGGGGATTTATGCAACAAGACAACAAAAAGCATGAGGTAAAATACCAAAGCTCTGCTTTAAGCTCATAATTCTCTGCATGATGAGTTAAATCGTTGTTTCTGTTTGAAGATTTGCCTGTTCAAACAGATTTTCCACATGCTTAACAAGCACAGTTTAAAAAACCCCAAAGTAGGGGAAAAATACACACACACACACACAAAAAAAGGTATTTAGGCAAATAGCCTGAAACTTACTGTCAAGATTCTGAGTTGTAAATGCAGAGGATAATCAGTGTTACTTGGTAATCATGATCTAAAGTGAGCACTTGCACATTTCACATTTATCATTCACATGGGCGAATGTTAAAATTCAACCCAGGATTTTTCTTTTCACAAGTAGAAGCTGTAGCCCAAGCAAAGCTGAACAGATTTAAATGTGTTGTGACTATTTGAGAAAATTGTTGGTTCCAATGTGCTTGTCATTATCCTCATTCATGGGGCACTCATGCTTTACTCTCTCCTCTGTTAAAAAATAAATGATATCTACTTATTTTGCATCAAACTTTTGCTTTCTCTTCGTTCCCTGTGTGGATTTACTGATGGTGCTGATCGATTGTTGTTTGGATTTCCTCTTCAGTTTCACTCTCTTCCATTGCAATCAGCAGAATCTGTTTCCTCTTGGCATTTCTGGGTATGAATTTGGGCAGTTTGGGGCCTGTCCCTCCCCAGGTGGGAGCTGCTTCTGACCTGTTTGACCTCTCTTTTCAATTCATCTTGTTTACCCTGTACTTGTCTTTATCTGCACTTTGGTCTTGATGGTTTCTCGAGTGTTTTGTAATTCATTAATTGCTTTTTCATTGTTGTAATTAATGGGCTTTGTTTATTAATCCTGCTCCTCTCCCTGCAGCCTTCTCTGTGTGAGTTGTCCCGATGGGAATTCAGGTACCAGGCTTTCCTGGCCACTGTGGCAAGGCTCAGCCTTTCTGTGCTGCCAGGGTGTGGGTGTGCCTCAGCAGGCTCCAGGCTGCTTTTGGGGTTCCCCAGGCTGTGCTGCTGTTCTGTCAGTGCCACTGTCATCATTGTCCTGCCTCTCCCTTCTCTCTGGGATTTCACATCCAAATTGTATCAAAACTCTTCTCATTTTGTCTCACCTGCACTCCTGCCTGTTCTCAGCACCCAGTCTGGTCCTTGTGCACCTGATTGAGCTAAGCTCTGTCCTAGACCCATCCTAACTCAGTGTGAGATCACTGCCCAAACATCATCTTCGTTTCTCTTTCCTTTCTCTCCCTTTGCCACCCCCCCTTTTCTAAAATCCCATGTGAAGTTTTTATCTCACATCTTTCCTGACATCCCCCACTGTGAACATGAACTTTGGTGGGATTTAATAATTGTCTGTGTTTGGGCTGAGTGAGTGGGGCTCTCCTGTTAACTGGGTTTCAAACAAACCTCCTCAGGGTTTCTCCTCCTGGTACTTGGAAGGTGCTGCATAAATCCCTGGAAACACTGAACTGTTCATTTTCTAAAGCTTTCACTTCTCTACGGCCTTCAAAAGAACCCCCACATCAGCAGGCATTTGTAAAGCTGAGTGTACTCTGTGTGTTTCTGGGTCTTGCAAAAAATGTGAGAGAGGGAGAAGAAAGTGGAGGAGAGGGAGAAGAAAATACTTTGTTTTTAGTTTCTTTGCACCACTGGGTGTTGTGTGCCTCAGGTGTTGCATAAACCAATGCCAGGTGGATCAGTGTCTGCATCAGCCTTTCATTCATCTCTGCTTCACATTTGATGTCTTTTGTGCTTCCCAGAATGTTCCTTTGCTGCTGTGCAGGGCAGGACAGGGCAGCGCTGAGTGGGAGCAGTAACTGATAAATAAGAGCACTTTGTAAGATATTAAACTAATATTTGAAATAACAGGAGATAAAAATATCTCGAATGCTTGTAAAAGCGCCTTTGGCTCGTGCCTCCTGAATCCGACAGTTGAGACTTTGTAACCAGTGAGATTTACTTGGGAAACTGTTTCCAGGGTGTTGAAATCAGATGTAGCCAGGGGAAATCCCTTGTGTCTTGTGTTCCACTCCTCACTTGCTCTCCCTTAGCAAGCACTTTGGGTTTTTTTGGTGAGGACACAGAAAAATTCCAGGCTGGGTTCTGCATAGACAGGTTTGTGTCACACTGAGAAATAGCTGGGTTTGGTCAGGAGCCTCCTTATTAACAGGGGTTTTTGTTTCTTAGTTTTTTGTTTTGTGGGGGGAGGGGTTTGTCTGGTGGGTTTTTTGTGTGTGTTTGTGGGGGGTTTTTTTGGGGGGGGTTGTGTTTGTTTGTTTTGTGTTTTTTAATTTTCTTTCTTGGAAGCCTGGGAAGTGTTTTTGGTCATTCCTGTCTGAAAGGTGACTCCCCCAGGATGGCTGGGCTCTCCTCTCAAGGCAGCTGCAGCATTTTCTGACCTTGCTCTGATCAAATTTGGGTTTTCAGCTTGGAGCTGGGAGAGGATCCCTCCTCTCTCACTCTCCTGGGCAACCTTCATTTCTTCCCTGAACTGTAACCACTGATTTGTCAGTCTGATTTAGTCATGAAGAGATATTTAACATTATTTCAAAAACAATCTGGCAGTGTGTAGCTCCTTGCAGGTAATTATTGTTCTCTGTTTGAAAAGTGCCAGAATATCTGGGATTTCACCCTGGGAATTGCAGTTTTTGAATGACCACAGGGCCTTGATGTCAGGGAGCTCCTCAGCAGCTCCCATGATGTGAACTTCAATAACACACAGAGCTGCAAAGCTCCAGTGAGGCTTTGAGTCGAGTTGTTTTTAAAGTGTCTAATTTCCTGAGCTGAATTAAGACTTGGTTCCTGTTTCCTTCTCCCAGTGTGGGTTTCTGTCACCAGTTCATTCTCTTGCTGGTCCAGAAAGGAACTGGGCATCTGCTACTCCCATTATGTGGAAATTACTGGAAAGCTGAAAGAGGTTGTCCCCACTGGTTCTTAATGTACTTAATTTACTTTCAATAAGACATTTTGCTGTTCTTTACATCGTTGTTTATCATGAGTTGATTTTTTTCCCTAAGGACTTGACCAGGAATATTTGTATGACTGTCTTTGAAATTAGGATGAAGTTAGCACTGAATCCTGAGTTATCTCAGTCTGGTGGAGCTGCATCCCCTGATCAGACAAATCTAAATCATCCTTCCCACTGAATTTTAACTCTGTTAGAAGAATTTGTGTGAGAGGGCCAGAAAACAAAAAATACCAAAGAAAGGAAGCCAAGGTGCAAGGTGTGCAAGTGGAATTGTGCTGAAGGCTTTTCAGGGAATGTCCTCTTCCAAATCCTTGCTGTAGTTTGGAGGAGGATGTGGCCAGGTGTGAGAGGAATAAATATTTAATGGGATAAAATAGTAAAATGAGCTAAGATCTCGTTTTGTAAAACTTGTTTTACAATAAGTAAATACCTCACAATACCTGTGAAGTATTGTCTTTAAATTAAAGAGTTAATGGACTTTATAAGTTTAGTTAAAATATTCTTGAGCAGAACCTGACTGTGGCAGGGAGGGAGAAACAGGTATTAATCCTCAATACACTTGGATATTTCAAATTTGTCTCTTCTTGCATAGCTCTATGGAAATCTTACTGGATTTCATTATTTAAACTTAAAAATATAAGTTTTAAGCTTAAAAATACAATTTTTTCAGCTCACAAATTCTTTAAAATCCTTTCCCTTATGCTTTAAAGTATTTGATTGAAATTGGACTCATTTAGGAAGAGGGAGTGAGGATAGTGAGGTTTATTGTTTCAGTGTAAAGTCAAGGAAATTGCTCCCCAAACATGTGCTTGCTGTTAAGTCAATGTACATGTTGGACATGTGTTTGAGATTTCTGCAGTTGCCACTGCCTTTTTTTTTTTTAAGATCATACTGTAAAGTAAGTTACAATAAACAGTTCCTATGAGAGAATTTTTGCTAAGTTTTTTGTGGAAAAATCTCAACAAGATTTAGTTGTTCTGGGTTTTTTCTCTTTCTCCATTAGCAGTTCTGCCTGTGCTGTTCCCTTTTTCTCTGAAAACATGTATAAGTTGTTGGCCTTGTAGTAAAAACATCCTGACAACATGTTATTCTCTTCCTTCCTTTCTCCTTCATATTTTTGGAATTTCATACTGAAACACCTTTTTTAGTTTTGAAGCCATTAATGGGAGATTTTGAGAAGCTGCAATCAATCATTGGTTATATTGGAGTCTGTTGCTTGTGCTGGAATAGGCATTTGCAATGTGCTGGGAATTCATTTTTCATGGATGGGAAATGTAAGGGGCAAAATCCAGGGAAAAGCAGCTGCTGAACTGTGATTATGATTGAAAAAAATCTCTTTTCTGTGTGTGGTTGTACTCACCCAGAGTTTAACTGTGTGTTTATTAGTAAAAAGAAAATGTTAATAAAATGATCAAATGTGGATGATTCTGCTGTGGGCATGGGAGAGGTGTGGAGGGGAAGTTTCTGGAGCCCTGAGGACCTGAAGCAATGCTGAGCCTCCCTGCAGGGACAGTGTGTCTGATATTGCTCAGTGCAGCTGCTCAGCAGGAAACTGCTCCAGGCTCACCCTGTCCCACCCTGTGTGAGCAGCTCCAGCACTGGGGTTTGTGTTCTGCTGGGCTGGGGTGGGAGAGCCAGTGCCAGCATTTCCCAGTTTGTAACACTTGGAACCAGTCCTGTGCTGGTGTCACAGGAAAAGAACAGCAGAAAATCAGATTATTGATTGTTTTTGCTGTGCTGCTCCTGTTGTGCTTGACTCCCCCTGTAACCCTGGGGGTGTGTGTGCTCTGAGTGCTGAGTTTACTCTCTGAAACTTTGCTTTGAATCGTGCAGGATGCAGAGAGGGATGGAGACTCCCCTGGATGTTCTGTCGAGAGCAGCATCTCTGGTCCATGCTGATGATGAGAAACGTAAGTTCCCCGCCCTGTGGGCTCCAGCTGCTTTGTGTTTGCTCTGGGCATCAGCCTGGAGGCTGCTTGGATCCAGCCTGCAATTTTACTGTGTAGGAAACTGTCTTCAGAGTCCTGTAGATGTGCAGGAAACCCTTCAGAGGTTGTTTTCCTCAGGTGCAAAGCCAACACCTTGCATTCAAATTGGGCAGTGGGTGGGAGAGATTGACTGATATATTTTTTAAATTTATATGTTCATAAATACAAATAACATAAATATGACTTTATTTTAAAATGTATTTAATTCATGTGAAGGTGCCTCTCTTTTCCCACTTGCCTTTGCATTGTTAGCAGACAAACAGTTGTGGTGGAGCTGCTGTCAAACTCAGGGCAGGCTGAGAGCTCAGAGTCCCAGGTAATTGTGGTCACATCCCATTTCAGAGCACAGAACTGGGTGGGCACCAGTGGGCTGCAAAGATTGCAGCTGATAGAAACTCTCAGGCTGACTGTTATCATTAGTAATGAGCTCTTCATTTACATTGAGTTTCCAGCAAAAGGGAATTACTGGGTTTTAAATACTCAGAGGCTTATGCTGCCCATTATTTGGGTACTGTTTTTGCTTTTCCCATTCATGGTAAGAGTTTCAGATGGGTTCCCTCATGTTAGAGTAATATTTTCAGTTCTGCCAAGCTGCAGTGCCACTTCACAGATGAGATTGTTACCTGCATGCTCAGTAATAGATGTGCTTTCTGAGGGGTGTGTGCACTTTGGGGATCAGCCTCAGGAGAAAAAGGGCATTTTGGATTTCTCACTAGAAAAATGGCATTTTGGATTTCAAACTGCTTTAGCAAATTGCTTCTGTGCATTAAATCACTTTTTAAGGTGAATGAGGCTTTTCTTTTGTTCCTATGTTCTGTATATATTTTTGAAAATGATTTGCCTGGAATATTGAATACAATAATTGGTTTACTGCTGTAAATCTGCTTTGAAAGAAGGTTGGGTTTGCTGTTCTTGCTTGTCCCCTTTGCTGCTGGGTCAGTCCAAGCTTTCAGTGGTGCACAGGGATCATTTGGTCAATTTGCCCCAGTTATTGACTATTTCTGGTAAAATGAACAGCAGTGGCACTCCTTGAGGAAATAATTTCAACCATTATTTTGGCTTGGGGAGGGGGAGAATTTCTTTTGGCTACATTTTTTAAAAGTATATTTTGAATTTGTATTCTCAATTTCCTTGAGCTTAAATGCATTCTTGTTGGTTAAGTATTGCCCCAGACTGTAGTTTGATTTTGAGCTCCACAGGGTAGGAATGCTGGGTTTAGAGAGTCCAGAGGAAGTTTGATTCAGTGCAATTTGCATGTGAGGGAGCTGATGTGTGTCTGCTTCTAATTTACATTCCTTTTGTCTTACCACTTAGATTTAATTAGATTTATGCCCCTGTGCAGCTCCTGGTGCTGTTGTGTCACAGCCCAAAGTGCTGCAGTGGCAGGGGAGAGCAGAGAAATGAGCAGAGCTGTCCCTGAGCTTGTGCCCCTCTGTGTCAGCTTTTGGAACTCATTCTGGCTGAAAAGGACTTGGTTTGAAAGTTGATTTTAATCTTGAATTTAGCAGCTATCCTTGAGCTTTCAGTGAGGTTCTAGCAGTGGTGTCTGCATTTCTCTATCCCCACTCTAACACAGAGTTCTGCAGTGTTTCCAATATCCCAGTAATGACCAGGACTGCAGCAATATTACCCATATTTATGATTTTAATGCTTTGAGATGTGAAGGATCCTGCACTCACTGCAGGGCCAAGTAATGCTGAAGTGTCTTAGGGTGTACACAAATCATGAACTGTTTAGAACAAATGCTTTTCAACTCAGCAGCACTTAAAGAAATGAGTTTAACCTCAGCCAGCAGCCAAGTGCCTCAGAGCTCCTCCTCAGGCCTGCTGGCATGGGGAGAAGAATCAGAAAATTGGGTAAAACCTGTGGGTTGAGATAAGAACAATCCCATAATTGAAATAAAATGTTAAAATTATGCTAATGAAAAGAGAAAAGAGGGAGGAATAAAGGCCAGGACAGAAGCACTGAGTGATGGCCAGCACTGCTGGTGGCCCCAGCACAGTTCCACACTGGCAGGATGTTCCTTGGGCAGTGCTGAGTTAACCCTGGCTGCTGCTCTCAGTCCCAGCTCTGGTTTAGCTCAGCAACCATAAACTGTATTTCAGCAGCTCCCAGTTTAAATCATCCTGCACTTGGTAGCAATGAAAATTTATGAACCACATTTGTTTAACTGCTGTGTCACAGGAAAGATTAATTAAGGAGCAGCAATGGCTACTGCAGTTTGGGATTTTAACTCTTGCCACGGAGATGAAAGCACTAATTTAGGTTTGTTATGCTGGAGATCTGCACTTACAAACCCAAAAGGAGGCTGAACAAGAGACAGGCAATGATGCCACTGTTAGCCAGACCTGTTAAAGGCTGCTCACTCATTTCTGGCTGGTCAATAGTGGAGGAAAGGCCATTAAAAATGTGTTTCCCCTGATGAGGAGCTTTGGGCAATGTGCAACTGTTTCATCTGTAAATGGCACCTGGAAAGCTTTGCTGGGTTCTTTTCAGGGCTTCAGAAATGGGATTTAGAAGAAGTAACCATCTCCATGATGTGCCTCATGCTGACTTTTCATTGTTACCATGGCCTTAAACCTTCCAGAAGGTTGGCTACTCTAAACTTGATTTTTGCAGTTTCCAATGAGATGCTTGGCCCTGGTTACTCTTCTTTCCCTGCACTGTCCTTACCTGGCCTGTTCTCATTTCTCATCTGCTCAGGGTCCAGTGTGGCTGCTCTTGGGGGAGCACAGGAGGAGCTGGTGGGGTTTCAGCAAGTGTTCAAGCAGTGAGGAGAGTTATAATTTCGTATTTATCTGGTGTAAGGGGTTTGGGAACTGGTCTTTCATTTATAAATAGGGTTTTAAAAGCATAATCTTGATAATAATTGAGAGAACAGTGAGGGAAAACACTAATTGCAGGTTTTATTGTAAACACTTTGTGCTCAGTCTGTGTGGATTTATAGGAACACTTTATTTACATTTCCCTCCAATATATAAACCCAGTTTAAAAATATGGGAAATAATGAGAAAAACCATGTTTATTCTCACCCTCTCAGGGTAATATAGTGAAAAGTCTGCTGTGGGCAAGCAGGAGAAAATACACTTGCAGAAGGAAATTGAAGTTTTTGGGAACAGCTCATAAATGGCACCACCAAGTCCTGGGTAAAACTTGGGATTTTAATGCCTTGGACAGAACCCATAGATGTTGAATCTTGATTAATGTTTTGCAAAACTGATAGCTACATTAAAAAAAAGGAATTCCCTTTGATGAGTGCAGGCTCCTTGCACACGTGCCACCAGTCCATGTGTGCAGGGCAGCCTGGAGCTGCAGTTCCACACTCCTTGCCTGTGAACACTGGTATTGTTTGGCAACAGCTGCTTTTATGTGGTTCAGTTTAATCCACTTCAAATAATGAAGCCAGACCATACAGTTGATATTTCTAGTACAGAGGAATGACTGTGCTTTAAAATCCCTGCCCTAATCTGCTTGGTAATAAACCCCTGGTGTGGGCAAGAGGCACCAAGCAGTTTCTGCTGCTCCTTACTGGTGGCAGCAGCTCATTAGGAGCACCAATTTTGTGCTGGCTGCCACCCCCTCATGGATAAACATGCAATGATTATTTGTTTTGGATAGCTGGGCCCAAAAAAAGATCCTGCTTCAAGGCAGAGTTGAGGAGAATTTATTGTTTTTTAGCACTATTGAATTTATTATTTTTTAGCACTGCTGGGGAAGATGGTGACTCTGTGAGCTCATTGTTTGAAGCAGCACAACAAGCAGAGTTTGTAGCAGAGTGAGACCTGAGTGTTGTTCCTGGTGTTGAAGATATTAATGATGAAACATTTCCAGCATCACCAGGACTCTCCACCCACGCTGCTGCTGTTTGTTGTGTAAATTCACGGCAAATTATGGGCAGTGAGCCTGAGGCAGGATTTAAAATCAGTGTTTGCAGAACTTTAAAGGGTTTCCATCCCACTGTGGGAACAGTTACCTCAGCCCTGAACATTCCCCAGATCCTGAAGGTGCTTGGAGTGACTCAAAGGGAGGAACTGGATGGAATTTGAGCTGTGGATGCAGTTGGTACAAAGAAAGTCCCAAGGATCATTTTCAGTTTGGTTTTTGGAGGATTGTGGGATTTTTCCAGCGTTGGTTTGGTTGTGTGGGGTTGGTTTGTTTGCCCTTTTTCTAGAGATTCACCTGCTTCAGGAGGAACAGGACAGCAGCTTTGCACAGATGTGAAACTGCAGTTCCAGGGCACTATCCCTGCTTATCTTCTGTTCACAACTTCACCCCATTCTGAGTACAAATGGGAATGGGAATTGGAGTGTAAGGACAGGGAATTCTGTACACAACATTACTCAAAGCAAGGAAAGGTTTCCAGTAGAACACAATCTTATCCTGAGACTTGCCCTTTGTATTTTATTTGCACCTGGAGGTGCAAAATAGCAAATCTTGTGACAAAGGAATAAATGGAGAAGGTCTTGGGTTGTGAATTAAGAGATTTCTGTCTTGCTGCTCATCCATGGAGCTCCTGCTGCAGGGGTGGGAGGGAATCCAGCTGGTTCCATAAGGGCATCCTGGGGGTGTTCAGGGACCTTTTGATGTCTGAAATACGTTTGTGTCCTTTGAAATTCCTTGTTTTGGAGAGTGTTGGGTTTTGTTCCTTTGCCTGGAGTCATTAAAAGACTCACAAAATCCCTGTCTTGGTGTTTCCCAGTTTAGCCTAAATAAGATTTTACCATGTAATGAAAAGGTTGGAGATGGTGCTTCTACTAAAAATCTTCCTTCCTGTGACTTCCAGAACTCCAGTAAGGAAGTTTTTGGTTTTGTAGGACAATACTTGCTGCAATCCTTGGTCAAGGGCAACACAAGCACTAAAATTCAGATTTTTATTTTGCATTTTGTAAATAAATTTAACAGTGTTCTGTATGTGTGTTTTTTCTGGCTGCTTTCAGAGTTTGGGGGTTTTTAATTGGGGTTTGTCAGCTCTTGTTAACCAGCCCAGCACAAATTTACATTTAGAGCCTGGCAACTCCTTCAGGACTTTGGTCAAGGGGACTGTGAGAAGTTCTCCAGGATAATTTCTGATATAAATATAGATGGATTCACCACATGAATGTTTGTTTCTTCTTTTATGGCTAATTAAAACACTGATTTGGTTGTCTTTTTGCCAGCTTGGTTCAGAGAAGAGGCAGATATTTTATATACACAAAAAGTTGGTCTCAAGAATTAGAGGTGTGATTACATTGGTGGTGTTCTGCAGCTCACTTTAATACCCTGGATTCCTTAATTGTGGAAATTAATGTGTAGTTGAGTAACAGAAGAGTTTTTATGCTTTAGCAGCTGTGCTTGTGGTCAGAGGTTATCTGTGCTGTCCAGCAAAAGGGAAACTGAAGTTTCCTGGTAGAAAAGCTCCAATTTCCAAGGAGCAGTGTCAGCAAAAATGTACATTTGTAATCCCTTAACAGCCACGAGAGGTGTTAAAAGTACATTTATCAGTTTGTCATGCAAGTGATGTTTGATCAATGGTGGAGGGAGTCCTGTTAGTTTTGCAGTGGAGTTTGTGACATAAATCATCCTCTTTTTTTAATGGAAGGGGGGAAAGTATGGAAATGTGATGTTTCAGCAGAGTAGTAATGTGATGCAAAAACAGAAGTGGTTGAATCCTTGAGATGCAGCCTGAATCCTCTGACGTTGTATGAATACCAAAAGCTTGGAATAATAAAACTCAGAGTAACAACACGCAGAGTGTTCTGCCTTTAAATTGATGAGCCCTACAGAAAACACTGATATCTTCTCTGTTTTAAATATCAGTAAAGCTGTTTTTTAGTGAAATATCTGAATGGCTGAACTCCTGACCTTCTGCTTTTTGTCTTTCCCAAGCCTTTAGCTGTTTGTATCACCCGGCATCTCCCACAGCAGCTTCCTGGGAGTGCTGTCAGGGCCATCCCATTAATTTAGGGACTTTCTTGGAAGTCCCAGTGTTACGTAGGACAGCTGCTTGCTTGGCTTGTTTTGTTTTAAGAAAACAATGAATTATTCTCATCCCCAGAAAGTTTCACCCTTTTTTTTTTTCCCTCCGAGTTTATTGTAGCAAGAAAATAAAGGGATGTTTTGAGCTTGTTAAATAGGCTGGAAAATGGGGCGATTGTCTCCTGGCGCCTCGTGTGTTGTAGGAGCAGGGGAACCCCATTAGCAGGGCAGGGAGGGATGGAGATTCCTGCAGGAACAAAGGGCCTGCGTGTTCCTTTGCAATGAATTCTCAAAGGTTCAGCTGCCCGCAGTTTGTAAACACACCAGAGCATCCTTCAGCCCCCACAGATGTTCGTGCCCGGAGCTCCCGGGCAGGGGCAGCCACACAATCGGGCCTTTTCTCCTGAGCCCTGCTCGGTTCCTTCGGCATAAAATACGGGGGCTGCTGGCATCCCCCCCTCAGAAAAGGGAGTCGGTGAAACTTTATCTCTCTGAATGCTGTCTGGCAAGTGGAGGGGGAGTAATCTCCTTGCTGGGCTGGAATTTGTCATCAGATACCCACAAAACCCACAGCTGGCTGCATCCCATCTGCTGAGGGGGTGGCACATCCCATATGGAACTTGTCAGTGCACACGATCCCAAATGATTGTCATTTCTCAAATGCTGGCCTCGCGATTTGGCTGTTTTAGCAGAACCCGCGTTTGTTACAGCCTGGATTCCCCAACAGTGCAGGGAAATCATTCCTTGGTTGGGTTTTGTCTGTGGGGTTGGAAACTCCCGTGCAAAGCTGGCTGCTCTTCCCGTGGTATGTATTATTTGCTTAATTTGGTTTTAGAAAGCGAAAGAGAAGTTATTTGTTAATTAGCAGTATTTCAGGATGACTGGAGGAATGCAGGGTGCTTTGCAGGATGTCCTGTGGGAGCACAGAGAGCACAGAGGACATTCCTGGGGATGGCAGTGCCACACGTGGAGAGGCAGAACTGCTGAGACGAAAAGAGCGGAAATATTTCATCAGGACTTCGGATTTGGCACATTTACCACTTTATCGACTTTTTTTTAATGTCCTTGTTTCTGTAGGTACTTATTTCAGCACTTTATCAAGTGTCTGGAAGGGTTGGATCAGAGCACTTAGCAACTTCCTTAAACCAGGCTCAACATTATAAACTCAATTCCTTTAACAGCAGTTAAAATTGCCTTGAAGTTAAAAGTTAAAATTGAGGTGGTCCTTGCAACCTTCACCCCTTGTTCAGTCACACAGCCTTTAGTGAACTGATCATAGAAATGTTACAGTTCTGTTGTACAAAGCAACGTTGCAAGTTCTTAGTTAATGAGCATCTGTTTGGAATTGTGTTTTTGCCCTGGCTGGGAAGCCAGACTTTATTTATGTTGTGCCATTCAAATTGTGACCTGGAGCAGGAGGGATTTGAGTCTGGTGGGTTTTCCAGTGCCAGGTGAGTGTCCTGATGGAATGGCTCGTGGAACAGAGAGGATACAGTCAATTAACACTCTGCTTTAATAACTTCTGCCTTTTGTTCTGTTGTTCAGGAAGAGAAAAAAGCAGCAGTGCTTTGCTTCAGGCTGAAGAGCAGCTCATTTCTTCTCCAAGAAGCAAACATCAGAAAGACTTGCTTTTATTTATTTTATTTTTCCCCCCTCTTTTGCTGCTGACTCAAAAATCGATTCCCTGTGAGAGCACAATTCTGGCTGCAGATCTGCAGGGCAGCTGTAAACAATGTCACCACAGAAAATTCTGTCATCCATAAGCTTAAGAGGAGAAATGCTTCTTACTTAGCAAATTGAAGGGTGGGGAGTGATTTATTGCTCTCCTCTGATTGTTTTTCCAATTTCTGTTCTGACTTTAGGCTTAGTGACACATTCATTGAAAGGTGCCCCAAAACACTTCAGTGTTTTTGTGCATCCCCTGCAACTGTTGTACTGGGTGATAATAATTCCATAGCACTGGGATAAATGTGCTTTAGATACACATTTATTGCTGTGTGAGGCAGAGAAATTCCAAGCAGTTGGGCAGGAATGGCCCTTTGTGTGTTTTCTTGCTCCAAAGGGAACAATTCCTGTACAAACACTGGGATTTTTCTGGAACCATGCCAGGAGCAGTAACTGCTTTTATTTTCTGGGTCATGCCCACGTTGTCTGTTTGATTTGTGTGAAAACATCTGTGTGCTACAACTGTGACTTCATCTCTGGGAACCTCCTGCCTGTATTTGCTTTCTTTGGGGCCTGGCTCTGGCTCCTGACACTCCATCCATGGCTCCATCTGTCCCTCTCCCACTTTCTGCATCTTGGTGCACCTCCTGCTTAGCCTGGCCTGGGCTAATATTTGATTTTATAGACATGCAAAACTTGTACTCTCCCATTTGAACCCACCTCCAAAATGTGAGGTCTATTAAGGACCTCTTTCAGTTGTTTTTATCCTTAGATTTCCCTCATGAGCAGGCAAAATAAGGGTTTTCCAACAGTGCTCTGGAGTTCCAATATGGCCAAGTTGAGCAGTGTTGAAATCTGTGATCTTACTGTGCAAGGATCTGTCTTTGGCAGAATTTCAGGATATATATTTTTATTTTAGGATATTTTTTTCTTCAGAATATATCTTTTTTTCATATTTTTTTTTTCGGGAGTTTTTTTAAGGGCATATTTTTTCAGGACTTATTTATTGCAGAATGCTGGTACCTACCAAAATTATATCATCTTATGCTTCATTTGTACCTACTCAAAGTATTATTTTATTCCAAAATGTTGAACTCCAATTGCAGAAGTATATTTGAATAGTTACTTGGCTTTAAATACATCAACACTGATAGTAGTCTTAACAGAATTATCAATCAACAATTAATTCATGCGTTGAATAAAATAGGTGCACAGCTTATTAAGAATGTCATTTGTCAGAGTTTGAAGGAAAATAATGGGCTCTGCACCGTTGTTTTCTGTGGAAAGGAAGAATTGGGAAAATTTTTTAAAATTAGATTTTTGTTTATTGTATTTTTAAAATTATAGTAGCAGACCTCAGTGGAAAGCTGTGAGCTGTGTGAGGCTCCTGCTGAGCCCCAGTGAGCTCCTGGCAGGAGCTGCTCCAGGCACAGTGGCTCAGCTCCCTGGATCCTTCAGGCTCAGCTTCTCATGACTCCCAACAGATGTTTTGCCTTTAAAGGTCACTCTGCCTTTCTGGCCAGGCTGGCTCCTTGCCCCAGAGCCTGCCAGCAGAGCTCAGGGCTGGAATGTGGGCTGACACCAGCAATGACATTTCATGGATTTCTCACTCACTTCCACAGTTACCCAACCCAATGTGCCCCTGCCCACCGTGCCAGCAAGGGCAGAGCACAACTCAGCAGGGACATTCCCTGCCAGAGGAGTACTGCTGTGTGAGCAGCCAGGACCTGCTCAATGGGGCTCTGAATGCCTTGAGACACAATCTCTGGGCTTCCAAGGGCTTGATTTTGGCAAGGCTCCCAGATTCATTTAAAGGAGTAGATTTATCCCTCTGTAGGTAGAGCAGAGGCCACTGGCAAACCCATGTGCAGCATCATGGTGTAATAAAAACTGGAATATTGTTATCTGCCTGCACTCTGGTGTGTTCCCCCTGGGCTCTTTGGTATGGGCACCTGCTCAGGTTTGCATGTGTCTGGAATCATCACAAAGTTATTCTTCTTTTTCCTTCTCACAGGGGCACCATGGGCTGCTCCACTGACCCAGTGCCATGAATGCCACCTCCTGCCCTGTCACACTCAGGTATTAATCAGGAATGGGAGGAAGGCTGGCAATGGAAAAATGGACATTTTTATCCCTGCTTGTGGCTGTTCCTCCTGTCCAGCACTGCTCTGTTCCAACCTTGTGCTCCCCTACAATTTCAGTTCTTGATACCAGCAGGTTCTGGCAGCACTCCAGCAATTTCAATGAACTGGTGTGAAATGCTGAAGAAAGAGTTTTGTAAAGTACTTAGAGAAAGGAAGAATTTTATTTATTTCTCACATTGGATTCTGTCCTGGGTTTGGCTGGGACAGAGTTTTTTCTGACATGACACATTCCAAATATATTTTTACAAACTCCTTGTTTCCCTTTCCTCTTTGGATTCCTGTTCTTCATTAAGTTGGAAAGGGATCATAATTTTCCTTTTTAATTGGCTGAAATTGCATGTTCACTGGTGAGGGGAAAATATTTATGCAAATGATGCTACCTTGTGACTTTATTTGATTGTTAAACACAGAGGAGATGTTACAGCTCTGGTAGCTGCAGAATAACTGATGTTTCCTTTGAGAAATAGAAGCTGTAAATGAAGATTTTGTTTTTTTAAGGTCTCTTTCAATTTACTCTTTGTATTCTCTGAGGTCTTATTTTTAATTTTCCTTCCACCTGCCATTATGAAGGCAGTGGTCTGTGATTAATAGATTGGAGCCTGCAAATGAGTGTGCAACTTACTGCTGGAATGAAATTCCATGGGCCAGCTATTTAATTAAATGTTCCATGTGAATTGGAGTCCTTGATTTTTGTATGGCCCTAAGGAAATCCACATAATGCCATTTGTCAAGTACCTGAGGTTATTTTTATTGCACAGAAATTAATTGTTATTAATGTAATTAAACATTTAAAATATGTAATGCTTTTAAGCAATTTAATTCATTTTTAAGCAAGTTAATTTATTTTGTAATGAGAATTTCTTCTGCACTTCGTTGAAATAGTAGGAAATAATTGGAAGGTACTTTTGCTTCAGTGAGAGGTTTGTGTCATCAGCTTTAATGAGATGTGCCTCTGCAGTTTGACAGTTGTTCTGAGGGTGGGGAATCAGTGAGTGACAGAGGAGGTGAGGATGGTGAAGGTGGGGATGAAGGGAGGACAGGGCTGTCCTGTGCTAGAACATTCCTGGCACAATTTCTTTGCCATGGTGTGAATGGTTGTTTTAGCCCATCATTCCCAACAGTTTAGATCCATAAATATTGTATAAGGTTTAATATCCAGCTGCTTCTGAAGTAAATGTATGAGAGGGAAACTGGTAAAGCACAGGGAGTTCTGTAGGGAATGAAGCTGGAGGTTGGGAAGAAAGGAATTGGCAACTTGAAAGTTCCTTTAAGAGCTGCAACATCATTTCTTGAAGTCTGTTGCAATCCTATTTTAGCCCATAATTGTTTTTTCAGACCGTGGGGTTTGGGTTTGTCACTGTTCTGAGAAGGAGGTGTTGGATCTGTTGTGATTTAAATCAGTGACAGCGGTTTGTGCTGTGCAATGTCGGGGATAAAATAATAATAATAATGTGAGGGATGAAATATCAGCATATGACAAATGCTGGTGTCATCAGGACATCCCCTCCCAGCTTGTTCCCAGGTTTAGGCTGTGTATTGCCAATTTTACTCACAAACCAGTGCAGGAAACCCACTGTGGGAAGTTACCATGACAGAGTGGCATCACTTCAGTGAGCTCACTGGTGTGATTAACACTCCCTGTATCAATGTAAACCACTTTAATTGATTCCAATCTGCAGAGCTTTTACTGCAGCTCAGTCAGATCACACCCAGAGCCATCTTTATGGCTGGAATATTAGAGGAGACGTGAGTGTGTGAAGACAAGAACTTGATGTTTCTATCAGGGTTTGTGTGTGCTGGCTGCCTTTGGGAGGCCCCTGTGGCATCTGCTGACAGCCTGCACTGGGACCTGTCTGTCTGCAATCTCTGCTGAGCTTATCCTAAACAGCATTGCCCAATTCTGGCATCCAGGGGTGCAGGATTTATTTTCAACCTTTCTTATGCAACAGAGCAGACCGACTTGTATCTCCTTTTTTTTATAGTACCTTTTTTTTCTGTGAAGCTCTGCAGGCTGTTGGGTGTTTGATAACCTCTGGCAGAGCTCGGATATCACTCCTGATGCTGCATCCTGATGTAGCTAATTGGCTTCTTTGGGATTGCCTTCACTGCACAGGCATTCCTGACACAAATTCCATCCTCCTGCAAGCAAAGGAAAGCTGAATGGAGCAGGCTTTAAGCTGAGCTTAAAGGCTGGCCTGTCTGGGAGTACAAAATACAGCCTGAATCAGCTCAACAGCAACGGTGCTGTTGAAATATTCTGTGGTGTGATGGCTGTGCCTGGAGAGGAGCCTCAGCACATTGCACCTGCACTTCTGAGGCTGACAGGGCTCTGAGGGTTCAGTCTTTGTGCAGTGCATGGAGAACCTGAGCTGAAACGGGGGTATAAAAATCCATCTGTTAGTGCCTGTCAGTGAGTGAGAATGGTGTGAGAGCAGTGGCTGCAGTGGGAGCAGTGCCACTGCCAGGCTGTGCAGGCTGGGTTAAACTCTGACAATTCATCTTCTTCATGGACACACAGGGGGAGGAGTGTTGAGATGGGATACAGCTCGGCAGAGATGGATTGTCTTGGTGGCACAAAATGCCATAAAAATAAAAATTCAGGCAGAAATGTTGCCAGGGTGATGTGTGAGCATTGTTACACACTGGCAGCACAGCTGAGCTGGGATGTGTGTGAGCACTGTCACACACTGGGAGCACAGCTGAGCTGGGATGTGTGTGAGCACTGTCACACACTGGCAGCACAGCTGAGCTGGGATGTGTGTGATCACTGTCACACACTGGCAGCACAGCTGAGCTGGGATGTGTGTGAGTTGTCACACACTGGCAGCACAGCTGAGAGCTGGGATGTGTGTGAGCACTGTCACACACTGGCAGCACAGCTGAGCTGGGATGGGTGTGAGCACTGTCACACACTGGCAGCACAGCTGAGCTGGGATGTGTGTGAGCACTGTCACACACTGGCAGCACAGCTGAGAGCTGGGATGGGTGTGAGCACTGTCACACACTGGCAGCACAGCTGAGCTGGGATGTGTGTGAGCACTGTCACACACTGGCAGCACAGCTGAGCTGGGATGTGTGTGAGCACTGTCACACACTGGCAGCACAGCTGAGCTCCTGCTTTCTGCTGTCAGTGACAGGAATTTACCTGTGGCAAATCTGCTGCAGCCTGACAAAGTATCAAGGACTTGCTGGCTTTGGAGCTGGGAGGATTGTTTGTTCAGGAGAATCAACAGGCACCTGGTTTATGTTCTTTTGGTGTTGCCAGTGGAGGTGATGTGTGCACAGGGAGACTCTGTTGGGATATCTGATATGACAGATGGAGAGTTTCCCTTTGTAGCTGCATCCTGCTGCTGATAACTCTGTGAGGTGAACTTTGATCTTGGCATCATCTGCACTGCAGATTTTTACTGAGGCTGCTGCCTGGCCAGGGCTCATTCCCATGAACAGTAATTAATTCTAATTATTGTGAGGTTCATGGAAGTGGAGTCCTCATTCTCATATTTGATCAGAGAATCTGTGTGAGGATGTCTTCCTGAGAGCAAAGTCAGGCTGGGGGTGTTTAGCTGAAGTTCAGAAGCAGATGATGCTCCCTGAGAAGCGTGAAGGGTCACAAGGATCCAGGAGTGTCCAAGATGTGCAACTCAGCCTTTCCCAAACTGCAGCATTTTGGTGGCTGCAGTGCTGGGCTGCAGGTCAGGGTGTACAGGCAGCAACTGGCTGCTTCTCTCTCATGCAGAGGGTAATAAATGATCTCACAAGAAAGTGAAGCAAACCCCCTCGTGGTCCCTGGGAGAATCTGAATTGATATTCTATATCTGATATTCTATATCTGAATTGATCCCCTGTCAGTAGAGAGGAGTGAGCAGCCAGAGCCCTGTGAGGAAGAGGAGGTGCTGTTCCAGCCAAGCTCCTTTAATGAAGCTCTCCATGGCTGCTGGATTTCCAACCCACTGTCGGTGCATCAACAGGTCAGACAGGTTCTGCCTGAAAGCAGCAGCTTTTATTTGTAATTAGGAGAGTGGATGAAAGCAAGGCGTGGTCCCTGCAGAGTCAGGATGTGCCTGGCTTCTGTGCCCGCAGAGCCAACTCTCCTGCCTTTGTGCAGCTGCACGGAGCTGGGTGCTGGCCCCAGGTGAGAACTGGATGTGTTCTGTTTGCAGGGCTCCTTGCAGACAGAAATTCTGTGCACATATTTCTAATCCACTGTCTGTATTAAATGGTAGAAAATTCACCTTTTGAAAGTAAAACTACTGATCACGTGGCTTCAGTTTAGGTGCATTGTTCTCTTTATATTTAATAAAAAATATAATAATTTCTTCCATTGTGTTCTGGGTGTGTATCTGACTTCAGAGAAAGCTGCAGACAGTGAATTTGCTCTGAGACAGAAGATCTCTACGTGGCTGAGTGCAGTTGATGAATGCGACACCAAAGGAGAAAATGTATTTTGACTGTCTTTATCCATCTACACTTTTTAAAAGTTGTTGTGTTCTGCCCAACCCAAGCATTTTGGCACTTCACAATCAGCCTTCAAAAATGTTCAGTTTAAATGTTTTCACTGATTTCCTGTTCTGAGCTTGTGGATTCACTTTGAGGCCTAATTTACATGATTTTTTTTGGGGTTTAGATCTGTTAGATTTAAAAGCTGAAAAAAAAAATTGTGTATAATATCTTCAGGAGCCCAGGCCCTTAAGAAAAGCATCAGCATTGCAAACCTTTGCAATATTATGGAGTTGCAACATAAAGGACCTGGAGGAAAAAAAGGAGCAATACTCTTTAAGCATTCTGTATTTCAAAATTAATATATTACAGTATTTGTCCTGAAAACTGATTCCTAAGACATATAATGGTAAAGTGTAGAGTGTCTCCAGCTCAGAATTTTGGGCTTTTATGTTAAATTTAATTTATTAATAAATTAAAATGTATTATATAGAAATAGACTAATTTTATTAAATTATTGTTAATTTAATTTTATATAAAATATATAAATGATAACTTCTTTTTCTCATTTATTAAACTGAAAGCTTTGTAACCTTTTTGGCTGCTGATTCTTTTCAACCAGAAGCACAGCAGCTCAGCTGGGAGCAGCAGTGTGTGAGTTTTGGGAGCAGTTCCAGGGCTGCTCACACACCTGCAGCCTGTCCTGCTGCAGACCCATGACCAAGGCTGACAAAAACTCAATATTCAGCTCATAAACTGGGAGCTTTTGATTTTGAGGTGCACTCTCCTCTCTGATTAGTGTGAAATGCTTGTTGGTGCACGCTGTGCCCCTGCCTTTATCATCCTGCAGCAAATCAGCTCCTCACTCCAGGGATGGGACTCATTAATTGTCCTGAGCAATCATTTTTATATGGCACTTCAATTCCTCCAACTTCTGCAAGCAACAAGCCCAGAATTTTTGGCATTAATCTGATTTACGTAATTAGCCCAGCTCACCCCCCACAGCTGATTTTCTTTTTCCTTGCTTGGCAGCTGGGATTTGTTTATAGGGGAATTCTGTGTCGGTGGAGAGCTGCTGGGACCATTAGGATTCCTCCCTCTTTAACCACCAGTCCTCTCTCTAAATAATGCCTTTTTACCCTTTCCTCTGGGAGGAGGTGGATGGGAACTCCACTAAACCCAGGACATCTCCTTTTCCAGCTTTTTGGAAAGAATGGAATATCGAATGGAATATCACTGGGTTAGAGAAGCAACCCCTGAGTTCATGGATCTGAGAGCACCTGCAGCTCGAGAGAAAGGAGATAAAGGTCGAGAGGAAAAGGATCAAGGCAGGGAGAGATGAGGGGGCAATCAGAGTGTGATGTGTCACTTCATTTTTGGGATTTGTGTCCCATGACTGAGGATCTTTTGGGGCTGTGTGTGCCTTGGCCTGTCCTGTGGCTGGTCCAGAGGGAATTTGAAAGCCTGGAAACAAGGAATTATAGAGCCTGAGTCATGAAGAATTCATCTTTGATTGGGAAATTGTGGTGAGACAGGATGGGGGCTCTGGGTAAGGTGGGATTGATGGGAAAAGCTCTTGGTTCAGCAAGAGAGGGATGGGTTTAGGGAGGCTGGAAAACACAGCTTGAGGAAGGTGTTGAGATTGTTTGAAGGAGAGAGAGAGGAGCTCATAGGTGAGTGAAAGGGGATGGAAGATGGAAAATATTTTAAAAGGATGGGGAAATTTTGGGGATGTTGTGGAATATTTGTCACATTTGGGAAACACTGAATTGCAGGAAGTGAAGGGGTGGTGGGTGTGAGCCTTGGGGAAAAAAGCTGATTTGTACCCACAAAACTGATAATGTCCCCACAAATGTGCACAGCCAAGGGGGGGTTTGGGGTTAAAATGTGGTGGCTGTGATCCTTTCCTCTCTGTCTCTGGGTTAAGAACAAGCAAGTGCTAAAACATGGCAGAGCTCAGGTTGTGGTCACTGCAATCTCCTGCAGCACCTGGGGCTCCTCATGGAATCCTGAGGATAACCTGGGGCACGGGCAGTGCTCAGCACAGGCACATCTTGGGGACTTTTTGGTGAATTAAAAGCCAAAAACTGCATTTTAAGAAGGGTCTCAGCTTTTAAAAGTGGTGAGTGATGGTTGTATGATCCCTAAGAAAACCAGGGTAGCACTGGCAGAGAGGTGATGGGAAATGTAAATACAGACTTTACTGGTTTGTCAGAAAGGTGGGAGTTAATAACAAATGTCTTTTTAAATCCAAAACATGAAAAAAAACCCCTTCTTTTTTCCATTTACTTTTAGAGTGAAAACAGCAAAAGCACAAAAAAAAAAAAGCTAGTGTTGATTCCACTGAAAAATAGTTTTGGTGGGGAATTTTCAGCATTCTCTAGGTTTCATTTATGGAAGGAAAAAAAGCCTTGTATACCTGTAGAGTTGGAAATGGTAACTTTGATCCATTGGGAAAAGGGTTTCAGCTTCCATTCCCTGGCAGTCCTGGTCCTGCCTGGAGAGCAGCAGAGTGGGAGGTTGTGCTTTGGAACAGGGGAGGGTCATGACTACTTTTATGAGGTTTTTCCCTATTTCTCTGTTTCTGACACCTGAATTTGTAGTTCTGGACAGCAAGGGCAGCCTCTGCAGGGTTTAGTGGAATTAGGACAATTTATAACATTCCACTTGTGTCCTACAGAACCCTGCACACATCCATGTGTGTGTGACTAAATAGTACATAATATTATATATTTATATCATAAAGCATGCTCTTTTTATATTAATATTTTAAATAATGCAAGGGGTTTTTTTCTTTGTTGAGTGGCTGGGTTTTTGTGAGCACTAAAATTTGGGATAAGTGAGAGTGTGTTTAAGATTGGGGGTGCTTTTTTGGTTTTGTTTATTTTGGTTTTGTTTTGGATTGGGTTTTTTTGCTAAAAAAATATTATTAAGGTCAAATACTTTTGAAATAATAGAGAACAAACCCTCAAATGGAAAAGAATAGCCTTAGAGCTTGAATGAAATTTCATTTTAGTTTAATGGAGTAGGTTGCAAGTTATATAATTGGGTTTTGCAATAGATACCCTATATTTTAAGATTAAAATAAGTAAATAATTGCTGTGATGTGTAGAAGCCCAAATTATTTTGTTTCACAAGAAAAGTTGTGATTGATTTTAGTGCCTGGGACAGCATTGGGAATCCTGGCTTTATCTCATTTATCAGGTGATTATAATTATTGGAATATTCAGTCTGTAAGCAAGGTCAGCCCCACAGATTTACATATGTTGACATCTAAGCTCAATTAGGCCCTGTATATATATATTTATATAAAAAGGTGTATTTTATGTCTTGCCAAGCAAGCTATAAGGGGAAATGTTTTCAAAGACTTTAGCAATCTTAGAGCTCTCTGCTTTATTTCTAAACCCTGTAATTAGTGGCTTCTGGAAACTGGATTTGCTTCTCCCCAAAGCTGAGGGATACACACAGTAATTTTGAAATCTAACCTCTAAACACGGTCTGGCTCCTAATTTTCCTAAGTTAAAAATGGTTTAGATGCCTGAGCATCAAGCTGACTTAAAATTGGCTTTTTTCCTTAGTAATCTCTCTTTTTTTTTTATTTTCTTTTTTTTTTATCTTCTCATTTCTCACATTGGAAGAATATAAAGTCATTTTTTTGCCCTGCTAACACAATGTCAGGGCATGGCAATGTTTGCATGTCACTGTTTGCATCTGGAGGCTCTGGTGGTGTTTGGGGCTCTTTGTAGTTCAGGTTGAATTATGTTTGTGATTATCATCAACCCTTCAGAAATTTAAATTAGCATGCAAATAACAGTGAAGATTATCAAGTTTTTAATTAGCACATAACAATTTTTCCACCCAGATAAACTAGATTTATCTGTTGTGTGCTTTAGCTGCGTTTCTGAAGTGTTCTCAGCCCAGCCTAAGAAAACAAAAAGAGAAAAACACCAGCAAATTGAGAGCTGCAAGATACCAGTGAGAAATGAAAATATTCTTGATAAACCAGAGGCCTCACCAAGCACCTCTGTGCCTATTTGATATATTCATCCAGAATTAAATGTGATTTTTGCTAATAAAAAGCCCCTACAAGGGCAGCTCTGTCTGTGCCCTGCCTTGGACTCTGCCTTTCCTGGCCCAAATTCCCACCTGGAAAGGGCTGTGGAAGGACAACAGGTGTGTTCAGCTTGGGGCAGGAGACAAATGGTTCTTGCTGGTGAGGGCAGGGTTTAATGAACCAAAAGCTTTTTTGAGTTGATAAATACCTTGGAATTTTCTGATCTGGTATGAAATAGCTGGTCCTGAATCACTCAGTATTTACAAACAGGTGATCTGGAATTTTTATTTGCCATCACAGTGAGATGCTGTTTAAAATCTGTGTGTTTAAAGAAGGGAGTAGTACAGAATAGCAACTGAAGTACAGAATAAGAACTACAGTACAGCAAGGCTTTTTTTAAAACATAAAAATAAATTTTAAAAATCCATCTGCCAGTCTAGACAAGCCTTTACCCTCTATTCCTGTGCTTGCAGCTCCAGACATTCCTAGGCATTGCTGTATTTTTGGTTTCCCTGGCATTTTGTTCATGTGGCATTCCTTTATGAGTTACCCAGCACTTTGTGACACTCACACACTCATAACCAGATTTCCTCACTAGATAATGCTGGATTTGGGTTTTTTAAAGCAGCATTCCCTAAGTTTAGGTTATGACAAGAATGATAGAATACACTAATTATTTTGTTACAAGTCCACACTGGGTGTAAGCTTCCTATTTTGGCCTTGAGAAGCTCCAGTGATAATTAAAAAGGCATTTTTGTGTTCTATAATGTCTGGCACGTTGCTGAAACCTTTAACTAGGGGACAGGTAAAACAGGAAGGCACCAGCTTGAGCTCAGAGATGCTCTTCCTGGTGGGGCTTTCTTTAATTATTGATTTATTTTAAGAGAACAGGTACTTTGGTGTGATTAAAACCTATTTACAATGCAAGTTTATGATTAAGGAAAAAAAAAAAGTGGAAGAATGCACATAGGAATAATGTGTGTTTTGGTATCTTCTGTTCACTGAGTTGTGAGTGTTTAAAGCTTTGTAAGAAGTGTGTGAAGATATTTTTGGTGGTGTGTGACTCACTGAGGGAAGAGTTGTGTTTGTGGATCTCAGGCACAGCTGTGAGATTGCTGCCTGCAAGGAACCTGAAATGTCATTTTCCTTGTCATACATTTCTGGGGTGTTCAGTCCATTTTAACTGCGTTTCCTTGTCACATCTGAATGGATTGCAAAGTGAACGCTGCATCCTGATTAAAGGAGGATTTTTGTTCTGCCTTTTTCCCGGGCAATGCATTCTAACAAACACAAGAACAGGGATGCTGAGAGCAGCTTTTCCCACACTGCAGTGGAGTGTGTGGAAAAAGAAAAGCCTTTTCCTTCAGGCACATCGCCACCGAGCAACCCTCAACTCCAATTTGCTCTTTTCATAGGGAAAGAAAAATGGTAAAACCTGTTTTTAAATGTCCTTGCTTTATTCCTCCACCTCCTCCTCGGTGTGCTTTGAGGTTTCAGTAGGTGCCTGTCTGACCCGAGGAGCTGCAGCTGATAATTATCTAAAAACTGGAATTATGCTGAGCAGCACTGTGTGGCCACTCAGACATATCAGTGTCTCACCTCTGTAAATGCTGCTTTTGCTCTCAGGTGCAGAACTGGTCACTGTTTCAGTAGCTGCTCTCTGCTGATGGTCTCCACGGCTGCAATTCCAGTTGTCTCCCATCTGTGGGGTTGGGTTTTAGCCAGTGTTGCCCATTTTCCCCCTGGAAGATGTTGAGGAGTGCAGGCACCAGTCACATTTTTATTTTCTCAGGCACTTCAGCACTGCCTGAGGCAGCAGCACGTGTGAGAGAGCAGAGAAAAGGCAAGGAAAAAAGCAGCTCCCTGTATGTTTGTAATGCTCTAAAGCAGCTCAGTGCATGTTCAAATGCTCTAAAACCCATAGAAAATCTCACTGTCAAATCTGATATCACAGACTTGATATATTAAGAATTTTTTTCCCTAAAAAATCCAGGTGAACAAATAGTATAGGGTCCTGAGGGTTTATTTTTATATTAACTCTTGTTATTGACAGTGGTGACCTACCTGCTCCTTTCGCTTTATTTGCTGTTTGTGCCTCCGGAGGTGGCCGGACATCGCTGTGTGCACACGGAGTTTGCTTTCTGTGTTAAGAGGAGCAGATCCCTGCGGGCTGAATCCTGTCTCCTGTTCTGCGGGATAATGAGAATAAAACCCGTGCAAATCCCGGCGGAGCCGGGGCTCTGCCGGCACCTCTAGAGGCTGCTGTTGTGTCAGAGTTCCGTGGGCTCACCCCGAGCCGGGATTCCCTGCCAGCAGCAGGGAGTGTGCAGCCCCGGAGGAAACACTCCAGACAGTGGGGCAGGGATAGCCCAGCACGGCGGTGTGTCTGCAGCTCTCAGGGTGCAGGGGGCACTGATGAAAACCAGCCTTTCCCTGGCCCGCCCGTGCTCTGATGATTGGTTTCAGCTCGGTGGAAGATCTCTGAGACCGATGAGCAGCAATCTGAACTGAGAATCTGCTGACAGGAACCAAGCACTTTACAGTGACCCTGCCAGTGTTTGGGGTCAATGTCTGCTGGACTCGGATTTGTTCAGCTGATAACATTTTACTTTCAAAGAAAGTTTTCCTAAGAATGGAGTTTGGGTTTAAAATGCAATGTAAGAGATAAGTTTACACTGATAATTCCCTCCCACTCTTTCAGTAGGCATTGCCTTGTTTTCAGCATAGATATTTTAATTTAGAAGTTCAAAAAGCTCTTGGTGTTTGGTACAGTGTATTATTATTTACTGTGAAGTGTGTTCATTATGCAACATTTGACAAGTCCAATCAGAGTTTGTACTGAAATGCTGAAAGCCATTCACCTAAGAGGGATCATTACTGCCCAAAAACCTGCACACCAGTGACTACTGGTCTAATAAAGAAGAATTAACTCCTTTATTAGTGTCTGGACAGCACTCCTGAGTAGTCAGTGGTTTGTGGACAACACCCAACCATGCTTTTCCAAACACCTTGAAGAAATATGAAACTTTAAATAAAAAGGAGATTTCAGTTTGGACTTGGAATTGTAATGCCCATGAGCACCCCTGTCTTGTAGAGTACTGTTCCAAAGGAGTTTAAATAGTGTTTTCTTCCTCATCACCTGCACCTTTAGAGTATTTTGAAGTGAAAACATTGAATACTTATCTTCTTGTCCCTCTCAAACACCCAATAAATGTGTTGCATTCATGTGAATTCAGGGACACTCCTTATGTTAAAAACTGTACATATAAAAATAATGGACCCAAAATTGGTGAGGAACTTGCATTTCATGCTGAAGAAACGTGCCTCTCTTTTTTAATGTTGTAGGTGTGGATTTTTATTGTTGTTTATATCTTAGAGGGCTCAGATCTCTCTTGATGCCTTTATTAGATGGATTGCTGTAGAATATCTGAGTATGCACAATATGCAAAACTTCTCGTGCCCTGCTTAAAAATCACCATACACTATTCTTTACTAAAGATATTTCTCTTTCTGGAAAATATCATGGGCTGCTTTGGTCTGCGTGGTTGCAACTTTTCCAAAACAACTGCAACTTTTTAATAGATACCATTCAAGAAATGTGCTGTATCTGAAGTGAGGAGAAACCTTTTTTATGTTCTAGGCAATCTTCCTTAGAATATTCAGGAGACACCTGCAGTAAATTTAAACTACTTATTCTAACTGAAATTCCCAGAGCAACCAAGCAGTGACTCTCAAAATGCCATCACAAAGTGATCACTCTGTGAGTTGCCTCTGTCCTGTCATCCCTTCTCCTTCTCTAGGAGAGGGCAGAAGTTCTCAGGGTGGAAATTCAAGTGTTTTAGTGGTTCTGTCCTTGCGTGTTCCATGAAGATTCCCTATCCCAGACGGGCAGGGATGAGCTGGGCTCCAAGATGAAGAGGGCAGAGGGAAAATTAGGATTTCATTAGTTTTCTTTATTTCTCATTTGGTACCAGCCCGAGACTTGAGGTGCTGCTCAGCCGCAGAAAATGCAAACTGCTGCCCATCAGGTGCGCACATGCTGCCACCTGCCCAGATGTTCTGCCCCCTCAGGAGGAGTCGCACACATCTGTCCGAGCAGCCCTGTGCTCCAGGCTGGGACTGCAGAAGGGCAGCCCTGTGCTCCAGGCTGGGACTGCAGAAGGGCAGCCCTGTGCTCCAGGTTGGCACTGCAGAAGGGCAGCCCTGTGCTCCAGGCTGGCACTGCAGAAGAGCAGCCCACATCCTGAGACGAGAGAGCTGCAGCAGCACCAGTCTCCATCATCTCTGTCAGCTCAGCAGCCGCTAAAGAGCCAGAGCCCGGAATGTTTAACCACTAATAGCCCTTAAAAATCCGATCTGGCTGTGTCCTGATGGAATTGTAGCAATGTGTGCGATGCCTGTTTATATGCAGAGAGCGAAGCCTTTTAAAACTATTTATATACAAACTATATACACGGGGAAATGGCCACTGCCTCACGCCTTTTATTTTAATTGTCTCTCTCATTCCTGTGATTCCATCTATCATTCCTGTGATGCCATGCCGTGATTCCATGTCTGCTGCTCGCTGTGAGGCGCTGAGGCCGCGCCGGGGAGCGGAGAGAGGCAGGATCAGTTTGAAGCGGCAGGGTCAGCAGAGCTGCCGCCCGTGCCCGGAGGAGGCCCCTCAGCGCCGCTTCCTCCCCTCGCCGCCTCCTCCTCCTCCTCCTCCCGCCGCTGTTTCCTGTGGAGCGGCTCTGACGCGGCCGTGCCCTCCCTCTCTCGCTCTCTCGCCCCTTCCCCCTGCGCAGCGGAGCACAAAGCAGGGCGGCGGGCCCGCGGCGCCTGCGCGGGGCGGGCCGCGCTCTGAGGGCAGCGGCCTGCGAGCGGGCCCCGCCGGGCAGTGCCGGGCACTGNTTGCTCTGCTGGTTCCATCTGTCTGTGCCTTAGTGCACATGTAAGGTATTTTTAAGCCACCTGCTGCTGATACAGTGGTTTCTTTTTTATTTTTTTCTTTTCTTTTTTTTTTCTTTTTTTTCTATTTTTTTTTTCCCAAGCCGCCTTTTCAGCGCCAACTTTCCCTCGCCGGCGGCACTGCTGGCACTAAAGGCTGGGGGGCGGGCGGGGGCTTGTCCGCCTGCGGTTTGTCCATCTGGGGTTAGTCCGTCTGGGGTTAGTCCGTTTGGGGTTTGTCCATCTGGGGTTTGTCCGTCTCTGCCGGCGCCGCGGGGCTGGGCCGCGGCCGGACACGCGTGGGCCCGGGCCGGCCGCTGCCGGGGCCGAGTGTCCGGCGTGTCCCCGCGGGGCCGTGGCCATTGTCCGGCTGTCCCCCGTGTTCCGTGGCCGTTGTCCGGCTGTCCCCCGTGTTCTGTGGCCGTTGTCCGGCTGTCCCCCGTGTTCCGTGGCCATTGTCGGGCTGTCCCCCGTGTCCCCCGTGTCCCGCAGCCGTTGTCCGGCCCCCAGCGCCGCCCCGGGCATTACACCAGGCCCGCTGTGTCCTGGGGCTCGCTGCCCCGGCCCTGCCAGCCCCCACAGCCCTGCGGGGAAGGCGCCTGAGGTAACAGGGCAGAATCGCTCTGTGAAGCTCCGCGGAGTTTTCTCTACGTGCGGCTGCGAGAAGCGGTTATGGCTTGGCTTTGCCTGCAGAGAAAGGCACCACTGAGCTAATTCGGCTTGGCAGCGGGGCCGCTTTTGCTGTAGCCACACACAAGCGCCAGAGAAAAGCTTTTTTTTCTTCTGATTCAGCAGGAACGTGTTCCATGTTCGTTCGCAAAATAAACTTGCTGGAGTTGTCAGGAAAGAAACAATGAGGAGCGTACACAGGCTAAGGAGATAGCTGTTCACACTGCTCACAAAAAGGCCAGGCCAGAACGCAGGCAGCTGAATCTCACTTTGGAAACTTCAGTCTTTGCTATCCCTAAACCAGCATGGCCATATTCCTTCCCTTCAGGAAGTGGAGGGCGCCGCCTTTGTACTGTTAATATTTTATATTTATAATGTTTCTCCTTCTTTCCTGCTTTTTCTTTCTGCACAAATATGTATATATTCATCTGGATAAAGCTCTTTTACAGAAGATTGAGCTGAATAACACAGAGCTGGGGTTCCATGGAGTTGAATTCCCAACTTCTTTCTTAGCCCATGCTTTCTTTGTTAGAGCAAGAAAACTTGCTTAAAAGAAAACAAAAGGAAAACAACTTTCAGGATCCTTTAACTTTTTCACTGCTCTCTGCAGTAATTAGTGTTTTCTTTGGAAGCAATTGATAACTTCTGATGAAGACATGGAATTTTATGCAAAACTTTATTTATGCAATACATCATTCTGAATGTTTTGTTGACTAAGTTTTGTTGCTCTGTAGTTTTGGCTCATTAGTTCAATTCATTGTAATTATGCCTAATATTTATGGAAGATTCTTTCCAGCCCCCTTTTTATTCCCCACCCTCTTCTCCAGTAATTGTTATTTAACCAGATCTTAGCTATAATAGTTCAAAAGCAAAAGAATAGCATAAGGAATACACTCTACTGGAGCAATTTTTGTTTAGGTTAAACATCTGTTGCTATTTTCCTTATTCTGGAAGTTAACATTTTTAACACTAAAATAAACACACACAAAATGAAGAGAAGAAAATCAAAACTTCAGTGGTGTTTATAGTGAGGTGTTTATATCCCAATGGTTTAAAAAGTGTAAACACTGGCAACATCTGCTCTGAACTCAAAGGGTGTTTTAGAGATGCCTACAGATCTCCCAGGCCTCTGCCCTAGTATTTATTTTATAAGTGAGTTGTGTCAGCAGTGATGGAGCTGGACTTCCCAGGGACACTGCTGCAGTAGTAACAGTATTGACAACAAAACACCCGCTCAAACTCAGTTCAAGTGTGGCCTTCAATAAATCCTAATGAACTACTTATAAATTGATGCCTTCCTGAAAAGTACTTTTGAAGATGTAGGATAAGATACATTGTGTGGTGGGTTTGAAATTTCAGAGGAAAGAAAGATGGACCTGTAGGCCTCAGGAAATAGATGAGCTCCTTGTTCGTTTATATTCTCCTAGCATTTGTTTTTTGTTTTTGAGATGGTTTCTATGCTGGTGAGGTGTGTCAGTGTGTTTTATGAAGTTTACTGGTGGTTTTACTCTTCTGGCACTGGAATTGTTGGATTTGCAACAGCCTGTGGATCAGAGATGTGTTGATACCTAAGAAATAGGAAAAGTTCCTGCACTGTGTGCATTTGGCAAGCCTCGAGTTTGACATGGAGCAGAGGGGTGTGATTTGCATCCCGAGAGGAGTGCTG
This sequence comes from Alaudala cheleensis, assembly GCA_013398995.1. Lineage (NCBI taxonomy): Eukaryota > Metazoa > Chordata > Aves > Passeriformes > Alaudidae > Alaudala > Alaudala cheleensis. The sequence continues at coordinate 371,491 of VWYE01011790.1, read as the reverse complement.
CTGTTTCTTGCCCAGCAAGAGTCACAGATAGCAGTTTGTTATCAGTGAGCTCCAGGCTGCTGAGTTAATGCCAGCCCTGGAGAGCCTTCCCTGGCTGGGAGGGGCAGGAACCTCCCCAGAACCTCAGCTGTGGCTTCATCTCAGTCTGCTCCTGCATTGTGCCATCCATGGCCACACTCCAGCCACGGAGTTCCTGGCGTGCAAATACTGTCCAGGTGCTGTTCAGTTCATTAAACACATCTCTGATTTTGGCCTCCTCTCTGGGAAAGAGAAAAAATGGTGATAACGCAGATGTGGGCAACAAAGTGTCCTTCTGCTGGGGCTGGGAATGGGAGAGCTGGAGGTTTTCCATTAGCTATTCAAAAGTGAGGCTGTACCGCAGGTTTGGCTCTGCAGGTGAAACCTCACCCAAGGCTGGGTGTTTTCTCAACATGGGGTGAGTTCTTTTATTTTTTGTTGTGAGGTTGATGAACCACTGGCACAGGTTCTCCAGAGAGGCTGTGGAGTCTCCACCTTTGGAGATACTCGAATCCCACCTGGAGCCCTGAGCATCCCACCCTGCCTCAGGCTGGTTTGGAGCAGGAGGTTTCTAAAGCACCTCTAAAGGTGCCTTTGTAGCCTCTTGGGAATTTCTGCAATTTAATCACACACATGATTAAAACAGTCACAGCCAGGAAAAGGATTATAACCAGAAATGAGGGGAAAGAGTTCTAGAAAGGGGGTCCCTAACTCTGAAGCACAGGATAAATCCATTTCCTTTTCTCAAGGTTGTTTATTTTACACTGATTATTTGCGTCCTTTGGAGGGTTTTCTTAATCTCATTACTAGCTTTGAGCCACCATGATGCCCCATGGTAATCTCAAATCCACCTGATGCTCTTGGAGGAAAATCTGACTTTTAATGAGTTGGGTTTTTTTTAACAAGTTGCATTAAAAAGACATTCGAATTTTGTCTCCCTCTCCAGTGACAGAAAATGTTTTAATCATTCAAATGGGAATGCTTAGTCCTCACCAATGGCAAATGAGTTATATTAGTGATGATCAGCCATTTTAAGCAATTTATTGTAATAGTTTTGGTGCAATAGGAAAGAAAAGAAGAAATAATTATTGCTGCCTTGGCATCTGGATGCTCATCTTTAACGTGAATACATCTGATATTATTCTACTAAACATTGGCTGCCAGTGATGAACAATGGCCAGTTTAATGAGTGGTGCTTTCAGATGATTGTTTTCTCCCTAATGAGCCATCAGGAGGCTCCCGGGAGGCTGGCTGAGGTGCAGAGGCCAGGGAGCAGCCCCATTCTGAGGCTGGCTGCCATTCCCAGCGCTGCTATCAGTGACAGCCACCTGATCCGGGCAGGTATTCAGGGCTGCAGCATCTGCAGCGTGTTCTGTGGTGGAAACTCAATTCCAGCCCAATATTCCTTCTCAGCCCGCTGTGTGAGCTAATGGAGTGCTCAGTTAAACAAACCAGAGCACAGGTGATGCTGCTCTTTGACTCCAGGGCTGTCCAGCCAGTTTTGGCTCCTGCTTTCCCACGGAATATTCACGAGGAGGTGCAGTCTCCAGGCAGATCCGTTTCATTCTCTTGTTTATCACAGATGGTGGTGTGTTGGAAGGCAGATTTCTGCCTTCCTTCCTCTCTCTCTCCCAGTTTCAGATGCTCTGGGTTATTGCTGCATTCTCAGGGCTGGAACTGCTGTGCTGGGAAAGGTATAAAGAAATGCAATAAGATGCTAAGAAATCCCCCAGGCATGTTACTTGGAGCACTCAAAAGAGTTATGCAGAGTTCTCTGGATAGTCCAGAAGACTGGGATTTTTATTTTTTTTTTTTAATGAAGAAAATTGGATCCAGATTTCTAGGAAAACACCCCTTTTTGGTTTCAGGACAGCTTTCATTAGTTAGTGGCATATTACATAATTATTTCACTGTCTTCCTGTAAGGCTGGAGCGTTCCTTGGCTTGCAGGGCTGGGTGTCCTCTCAGGGCACTTCTAGGCATCCTGAAAATGTGTCTGTCCTCCCCAAAAAGCCACTTCAGATGTTTGCTATCACAGATCCTCCTAACTTCATTTGCTTTTTAATGAAATGTGTTTTCTTCTGTTCTAAAGAAGCTTCCATCAGCTTTCTCTGCTGACCTTGCATTTTTCTCTTTCTCTAACATCAGTTTCTCCTCTTAACTGCAAAGTTTGGGTTAGTTTCTAAATATGCAAAATGCCTTAAGCACTATTCTGCCAAGAATTGGATAAGAATCTCCTTCATGGCAAATTAGGTGTTCTTATTTGTAATGCAGTGTAAAATTTCTGTTCAAAGCCATGTAAATTAAGATGCACCTACGGAACGTTCCCCATTTATAGAACGTTCTGTGGGCTTTGCATTTTCAATCTCTTTCATGTTCGGGGAAAAAAACAAAGAGCCCCAGCTTCACAGTTGAGCTTTTCTTGCTCATTTCCTCCTAGCATGAAGTTGGGAATATCCTCTTCAGGACTGACATCAAAATTCGGTTTATTTTCCTCGTTCATCAAAGGCAGGAGAGATTTAGGTCATACTTTAACTTTTTTTTTTTTTCCCCTGGAGTTCTGTTGTTCTCACCCTGGATGCTAGTTCAGCATTTGTACTGAGAACTCAAACAAGGAAATTAAAAACCCAAATATAATAGAGTGTTATCCCACAGCTTTCTGTAGATAAGATAGGCAGCATATTTTTTTTTCCTGAGATAAAAGGTAGTGAGGTTTGTAGAAGTAAGTTGAATTCTGTGTTAATGAGCAATTTGCTTAAAGGCTGTAACTTGTTACTCACAAGTCAAATTTGTTACAGTGCCAGGTTTCTTTGGATATAAATCCAGGGATTTTAGGAGACATTGAAAAAGCTTAAATTGCTCCAGAGTTTGAACAATGCACTGCATTGTATGGAGAGCTGTTAGAGGAAAAATAAAGCTTAAACAACAGTCTTCATTGTGTGGCATCTAAAATTATGAATGAAAAAGTTCATCCATATGTATTGGCTTTGCCTTTTTAAATATCTGCTTTGCATGAAAATAGTTGTCTATTAATTTCTTCTGGAGGTTTAATACAGATGGGCCTTTATATTTGATTTTGGCTGAATAGGCTACAGAGTTTGAACATGCTGCATGCAGACTGAGTGCCAAGCAATTCAGCAGGGCTGTTTACACTAACAATGATCCAGCAGGACAGAGCCTATAATTTCTCACTGATAATAGTGTGAGGTAGTGGTGAACACAAGTTCCTGGAGAAGTGTTTACAGAAATGGCTTTATACTTCCTGAGCATTACAGAACCAGGAGGGCTCTGGGGCTGAATTCCCTCTTGAATTCCCTGCCTCATCCCCCTGGAAATGGCTCTGGATCAACACGGAGGGCTGCACACACTGGGGCATTGTTTGTCCTCTGGGGATAGCTGTGGGATGAGCCTGGGGACAGGAGCACACACCAGCCGTGCCACAGCTCCCTCTGCATTTCCTGGGGGCACAATTGCCCTGGTACTTCATCTCACAGCTTGTTTAGGTGTTCCCGTTCTCAGCCTGTCCCTACAAGTGGGCTCAGGGAGCACTGGTGTGTGTCCTGGGAGGGATGGGGGAGATGCATCCTCCAGGGCACTGAACAGGCAGCTGAGCTCTTAATTAGGGTTATCTCTGCCCACTTGTAAACCTCATGTCACAGATGGATGGAGCTGGAAGAGGTTTGGTCTTAACAGCAGGAGTAGCTGGCACTGATAGTAGGGTTAGGTGAGCTGGGGGGCCTTCAGCTCACAGAAACATAGAATATGTGATTCACACACACAATCACAGCTGGAAGGGACACACAGGGATCATGGATCCTACTCCTATCCCTGCACAGACACCAACAACTCCACCCTGGGCACCCCTGGGAGCTCCTGGAGCTCTGGCAGCCTCAGGGCTGTGCCCATTCCCTGGGGAGCCTGGGCAGTGCCCAGCACCCTCTGGGGTAGAACCTTTCCCTGAGATCCAACCTGACCCTCCCCTGATGCAACTTGAGGCCATTCCCTTAGAAAAGGTCATTGCTTGTTAAGAAATATCTCAGTACAGCTTCTTGTGCAAGCTTGGTGAAGCTGAGGTACCCTGCATCACCACAGCATTGGTTCCAGTCAAAGAGAAAGTCCCCCAGAAACCTCCGTGAGCTGATGAGACTTCATCAAAGACCTTCAGAGATCCAGTTTTAATAGGAATGGCAGCCCTTAAATCTCAGGCTGGTATGGATGGTGGGGACAAAAGTGTGAAACTGGGTTTGGAATCATTCCTTATCTAAGTTCCACAGCACTGGTTGGTATCAGATTTTTATTTTTTTTAAACAAGAGTTTAGAATGTTTCCTTGCCTGAATGTCACTGTTCAGTATCTTTTTTTAGTGTTACTTTTTTAAAGTAACACTTTCCCCCCCTTTTCTTTTAAACTTGGTTGTTGCTAGTGTTAAAAGTCAGAACTTGTTAAACATAGTAGCACTTGGTGCAGTCCAGCTTTCCCCCCAAATATGTTGTGTGATACTTTGTACCTCATTTTGGTTTTGGAGAAAAAGCTCATCCAAGAGCGGCGTTGGTGGATAGAAGAAAGTAATATTTGGGATAAGGTAGAATGTTGCAGCCTTGGTGGCACCCAGGGAGGAAGGGAAGTGGCTTTCAGCAGGCTGCTGCCAGCTCAGCTGCCTCACAAACCTGTGGCTCCTGTCCTTTCCTAATTCCCGTTGTTACAAGAGTCTCTGATTATTTACAGACATGTTCCTTCTCACTCCTCATCACTTGAGTGTTCCCTGTCAGCTGTGAGAACCAGGCATTGTAGTGTGTAACTTTCCTCCTATTCTTCCAAATGTTGCTAGCAGGTTCCAGGAAATATATCTGCTCTCCCAGGGAAAGCTTGGAACCAGTTGTGTTTAAAAAGCAGTAGTTTTTCCTGGAAACCCATTTGACAGGGCAGGCATGGAAGCCTCTCAGCACTGCACTTTCCTGCTTTGTGAGGCTTAATACTTATTTCTCAGCATGCAGAAATAAGGGTTTTTGCCTTTAAATATGGGTTGTAGTTAGATGTGAGAGAGATTTAGTCCTTTTTGTTTTTTGGTTTGTTTTTTTTTTCCCAGGGTAGGAATGGCACTGCTGTATGGGAATTTAAACCCATTTGGAACATTCATTATGTTTTGTTTTAACTCAAAATCCCAGAACAGCAGATTGGCAATATCCTTTGTAGTTACAACCTACCAAGTGCCCAGCCCAGCCAGCTTTTGCATGAGAAGGGTGAAACCCAAAGCTGCCAAATGGATCTTTTTGAGTGGCTGTTGTTCTTTTTGGAATGAGTGGGGATTTACTTCTTTTGCGAATGGTATCAAGACGCTGTGCTTGCACTGTAGAGACACTTCCAATTTTGTTACTTAATTGCTAATGTTTAGTAAGTCTCACTTCTGAAAGTAAATTAAGCAATTTGTCACAGTAGCAGGTTTGGATACTTTCAGAGCAGGACCTTTCAGAAAATTATGGTTTCTTGGCTCCAGATTACAACATTGGAGTTGTTTCCTGTGATGCTCTGCTGATTATAATTAAATGTCACTGTAAAGAAAATTAAAGTTGTCCCAGCAAAAGGAAACTATTTCTATGAATCTAAATGATCTAGGAAGATCAGTGAATGCCACACAAGAGCAAGCCAAATAAAATAGCACTATTTAGTTGTTCTGTTTATATTCTTTGGAAAGCAACATCTTCTAAAGCAGCTCGACAAGAACTGCTCCTACCAGAGAGAAAAAGGAGTTGACACAAGTGTGGCCCCTCCTTTCTGGTGCATTTATGCAGAAGACACGAAATGAAGACGGGGTGAGGGAAGTGCTGTATGATTCACATAGGACAAGTCTGAACTCGGCCAGTTCCTTAGATTTAGTATAAATATTTATGGCATTAAAGGGGATTTTTTTTTTTTTTTAATATTCTTCCTCATGCTCCAGATCCTTTTTAGATGTGCTCCTCAGCCATCTGGTGTGCAGTGGTGCTTGTTTAACCCCCACCCTGCAGCTTTCCTGCTGTGGCATCCCAGAGCTCCCAGAGCCCCTCTGTGGCTGGCATGAATTGAGTGTCCTCAGGCCAGCTGGGGCAGTGCTGACGTGCACACTTCTCCTGCTGAACACTCCAAACCCAGAGGTGAACACTCTGCTCTTGTCCTGCTGCAGGCAGCACACTCAGCTATTCACCAAAGTGGCAAAAATAGCAATTCCAGCATTGGAGTCTTGGCTGAGTTCTCTATCTTTGAAAATGCTTCTCTCACTAATGTTACATAATATGTGTATTTATCTCAGCTCATCTAACAAAAAATTGAAAAAAAATATTATCTTCCTTTAAAAACTCCTAAAAGTCCAGATAGCTAAGACTGTGACTGAGGTACATTCTGTTTGCCCTACCAGCTAATCCGTGGATGTTCTGAGTTTTTCTGTGCAGTACAGTAAATTGAACACTACCCTGTTTGAGTTCAAGTGTTTCTCAATTGGTGCATTTAGCAACAGGGATGACAGCAACACTTTAATGCTCACATTTGCATACATTTTTAATCCTCTCTGCAGAATCCTTGCTCAGGATTTCACAGGAGCCCAGTTAATTCAGCTTTCAGCCACCCCTGTGAAATAAACAATGACTGTTATCCTTATTTAAAGTGGGAGATAAAGAGCTGTAACTGGTTGAGCTCACAGAAGTCTGGGATAAAGCTGACAGCAGCATGCCAAATGCCTCAATTGGAATATTTTGCTACACCTTACTGTGACCTTTTAGTGAAGAAAATTGCTTTTACCTGTTTGAGATGTTCAAATAAAATATGTCATTAATCAGCTAAGCAGGTAAAAACAGTGATTCTTGGGCTGATGTTGTAAGGACTTGATCCTCCCTTTGTGCTCAGCAGTCACAGAGGGGAAAAAGGAGCTTTTGGACCAAAATATTGTGACTTTGGTCCCTCTGGAGCGGAGCCCGCCCAAACTGAGGTGATGGAGTCTCCTTTAGTGGATGTGTCTGAGTCTTTTTAGCTGATAAAAGGAAGGAGGCCTTGCAGACAATGCTGGGAAGAATGTGAAGTTCCCCTGTCTGAGCCACAGGACCTCCCCAGGTCTGTTCCCTTAGATCAGAGCCTGTTGACTTGGATAAAAGGAATGTGCCCACAGATGCTGGCAGTTAATTTTAATATTCTCTTTGCAGGATGAGTTGGGATCAGGGACTTAATGAAATAGCAGTCCAGCTGTGCTTGTGCAGTGCAAGCCAGGCTGAGGCCACTTCTGACCTGAAGCAGAACTTGCAAAGCTTTTAATGAATAATGCAATGTCTCACTGCCCTGGCATTGCTGTTTGGTTCCATGAAAAACTTCACAGTCAATACTACCTCTGCTTAATTATGGGGTGGGACATCCTAAATGTGTGATGAGGGGGTAGAGATCTGCAGAAATGTCTTCCAGGTGAGATGGGGAAGGATTTAACAGGTGATTGTAATGCAGTGAGAGGTTTGATTTCTAGCTCCTGTGGGGATAGTGTGATGTGAGTGAGTGGTGGGTCACAAACACACAGCTGCCATACTTTTTTTACCTTTGTTTTACCAACCCATCTGCACTTCCCTGTCTTCTCTGGGTTGTGTCAGAGCTGCTTCTGCAGCTCTGAAATGAACAGAGAAGGAGCCTGGAGTTACTGCCACTGGGAGATTCAGCTAAGGACTAGTAGGTGTAGGGCAGGAAGACACAGCCCTCATTGAAGGTCTTGGAGCAGCTGAGTGTGCTGCTGTTCACCCCTTCCAACCCCATGACTGTCAAGATAACTTCAAAAATAAGAACCTCTGCTTGTTCTTGTTTTTCCAAGAGTTCTGGAAAACCTGTCCTCAGTGCCCAGAAAACTGTGAGAAAGGCTGCCCAGGCAGCCTGTAATTTCTTGTTAGCAAACACAATCCCTGCCTGTCTCTACCCTGCCTTCGCTTCCCCTTGGAGAGAACACTGGTTTGAAGTGACCCTGCAACTTGGCCCCACAACCCCCCCTGCTTGTGAAATCAGCAGTGGTGGGGCCCTGAGCTGGGCAGTGCTGCCATCCATCATCCCCTGGCACCATGGGACTGCTCCTTTATCTCTGGCACAGCCTCCAGCAATCCCAGAGCCACTGCTGAGCTGGCTGGGAGTGCTTCAATTCACATCCACCACCTTCAGTCCTTCTGGGCAGGAATGCATCCTCTGCTCCCAGCCTCTTCACACCTAAACCTTATAGTGCAGCAACAGCTTCAAAGCTTTTGTGCTCTCTGGTTAGCTGAAATTGTTCTGTACATCTCTTCATAGCCATTTACTTTTCCACAGTAAAATTAATGTAGTTGTGTGTCACAAACCCAAGATTAAAAACTGCTCTGTCAGAGGCACAGATTTAGTTTTATCTTTTTCCTCAGTGGTGCTGTGTGCCTGTTTGTTTTGGAAGACAGTGCTGTCAGGAACAACAGTGCTATTTTAGCTTTTTTATGTTTCTTTATACCAGCACCCATAACCCTGGAGAAATTATATGGAATCTTTTCCTTTGAATCTCATGAGCTGCACTGTTCTCTGGGCTCTTCTAGAAACCTTCCCAAGTTCCTGGATATTAAAACACTGCAGGAGAGCAGCATCTGAGGGGGTGTTGAGTTGTATCTCAGCATAATACAAATCCAGAGGGCTGGAGGTCCTACATGATTCACTCTGCAGGGCCTGTGCTGAGCTGAATTTGCTTGATTTTGCTGTGTGAGGCCCTGCCTCAGCCTCAGCACAGCCCTGCACATGAGGAGGGGCAGGTTGGCACATCCTGCTCCTTTTCCATGGGCAGAGCATGCTCAGAAGAGGCTCTGGTTTCTCTCGGAAAGGCTCCCGGGGTTTGCTGAGCATTCCCAGTGTCCCCTGCCCCGCGCAGTTGTCGCTGCTCCCTCACTCTCCCTCTGCACGAGGGACTCTGGAGCCCCTCCTGAAGGACAAAGGGGTTTTGTTCTCCACAATGGGTTCTTTGTGGGAGATGGGTTGGGGTTGTTCTGCTGCTCAGTGGATTAAAATCTTGGATATTCTGTCCAGCTTGGCTGGAGAGGCTCAGTGTCCCTCATGTGGGAGACCATGAGGCTGCACATCAGGTAGCAAAACAAAAGTGGAAATCCAACTTTTCCCTGTGTTTGTGGGGCCAAATGTAATTGTTTTTTTCCTCATTTCACTGTGGTTTAGGAGGAGAATTTGGCCACTGGGATGCAAGTCCCAGGGATCTTGCACAGTGCCCTGACCAGTGACCCTGCTTTATTCCAGATCCATCCCAAAGGCAGCCCCCACCTGTGCATGCCTTTTCCCAACATTTTAAATACATCTGCTTTTCTGCTCATATTTTAAAGCATTTCTATCCTCTCTTGAGGGCTGTTTTGCCTTCCAGGTAGGGAATTTGGGAGAAATAAAATGGGAATAAAAGAAACATTGCTGGAGAGAAAGTGTGATATCAGATTTCACAGCTCTTTTGGAGAGCTCATTTTCTTGATGGTCCGAATTTTTCCACATGTAGCAAAGGAGAATAATGTGAGAAAAGGTGTTCAGAGCATGTTTATTTTAAACAGCAATAAAAGCCTGTAGTACTTCTAAAAATAGGCTCCAGTTGAAATAAGTGGAATTTTTTTTTTACCTTTCTATTGCACCTTTTGCTTCAAATCCTTATGAAGGAAAGTGTGCACAATTTATTGGATTTACTTTTAATATGACTCTATTGCAAGTGAACATCTCAGAATTAATATTTGCAGCATGGTTCCTGTAGAACACCCTGACCATGTTCATATCCACCAGGGACACTGAGCACCCAGAATTTAATTTGTGTTACAGGATCATATCCATGGGATATGAGCCATTGGAGCAGAGGGGGGGTTTAAACCTGAATATCCACTAACAGAAACAATATCCAAAAAAAAACCCCAAACCAACCAACCAACCAAAGGGAGGGTAACAAATATTTTCTCTGTAGGGGGAATTGTAGAGATCTGAGCTTTCACAAATTGAATTTCTCTCTTTGCCATCACTTGACAATCCAGCTATAAGTTAGGATTTAGTGCTCTGAATTACTGCTTTAGCCCCCAGCCTTACAATTTCTTCTGTCCTGACCTTGCTGTGACTTTGATTTACTTTTGAAATAGATGGCAGGGCTTCTGGCTTTGATTGTTTCAGCTGGTCTTTGATTAGTTTAGCTTTGCCATCTTTTATGTAACAAAGTCATTTAAGACTCTCAGTCTTGGTGACCAAAAAAAGAACACCTAGATCTGAAACCACCTTTGGTCTGGGAAACAACATCTTCAACATGTTGCCTTAATTATATTTCATTGACAAAAAAATTTTTTTTAAACGGACAATTCTTTTATGTTTTCAATAAAATCACATAATCACATGTGTCTTTTGCTGCCTAGTAAAGAGGAATGTCATGTTTGCTAAGCAAAAAGGAATATGGAATTTACTGTTTTCTGCAGGAAGTGTAGCTGATTCTTCTCCCTTCATCTTCCTTTCTCCCCTCCTGTGTTTGGGATGCCCAAACTGCTGCCCTTGGCTGGACTCAGGGGCTGGGCTTAGCCCTGAGCTTGGTTCTTCTCTGAGCAAAGACAAAATGATACTTGTGCTAATTTTTAGTCTCTCTTTACTGATTGTGGATGGTTGATGCAGGTTTTTCCTGGGAGAGCTGGCAGAAAGGCTCAGAGGATGCTCCTGGGGTGCAGCCCTGCTCCTTGAGCACAAACCCATCCTCTGTCAGAGAAATCCTGCTCTGGCAGTGATGTTAACAAGTGTTGTAGACTGAAATAACACAGCTCTGGTGTTATTTAGCTGGAGATCAGTGCAGTTTTAGCATTGACTACAGCCAAATGTTGCCTGCCAGAGAACTGAAATCTTGTGTTAGCCACAGTTTGCATGAGTACAGGTACTCTAAGCAGAAAAAGCAACACTTTTTTCAGAGTTTTGTAAGAGTTACCTAAATGGGACATTATCTTAAGTGAGAGCTGTGAATTTATGAAGTCATCTCATGGTCTAAAGTTAGACCCAAGCCTGAGTTCATTGTTGGGCTGGAACTGAGCACAGCCTCACAGTCACAACTGTTGAGGTGTGAGAGCTGCAGTTTGACAGAGGAAATCTGAGGGAGCTCTGCCAGACCACAGCATTACCATTTATTCCACCCTGCTTTCTTCGTGGCAAACCTGCTGCCCTCCTCCTTTCCTGTGCCATCAGTTCCTGCCTCCTTTCCAAGGAGACTCCCTCTGCTGATACTTGGTGGTTTCAGGTACCAGGGAAAATACCAGCTACCTGAATTATTCAGGGGAATTTTTCAGCCATTGTTGAAGTGTTGAGCAAAGATTTGTTGTTATCTTACGTATTTGTGAAATAGTTTGTGGAAGTGACACAGTTCCCAGCCAAGGCAGTTGGTGTAGCAGTGGTATTTTGTACAGCTGTGCTTTTACAGTGTGAGGAGAGACAATTTCAGATGAGTAGGCAGTTTTTCACACTACCTTTGAAGGAGCAGATAGGGTAATGTTGGCTTGGGGGAGGCAAATTTGTAATTTTCTGCCTGTTGCACTGTAGTTTTTGGTCCATAATACAGCATTCTCAAGACCTATTTAGAAATAATTTCTAAATTTGATTAACAATGTATTTTTGGAAGGATCCTCAATTGAGCCTGCTGCAGGCTGCCAGGGATGCTGCTGCACCAAATTCTGGCTCCTTTGTGAGGCTTTTGAAGGCAAGAGGAGGAAAGTGGGTGGAGGTGACTGAATGCAGAGGTCACAATTTAATGTCCCTGCCTGCAGTGAGGAGGAGAACGTGTCCCTGCTTGGCAGGCAGGGCCAGCTGCAGGAGCCAGCACTGAGCAGTCACTTTAATCACTGTGTTTTGGTTTTGGCCATGGGTTTTCTGGCATACAAACTCTGCACAGTGGTAGCCAGAGCCTGCTTCCAGGAGTAAGTGCTTCTCATATGTTTTGTAAACGGAGCAGAAGAGGCTTTTGCCAATTTTCCTCCACATGTGTATGTGACTTTCTGGTTTCCTAAATTAGCTTTTTGTTATCATAGCAGAAAGTCAGTAAAATATGTGGCAGATAAAGGAATCACTAAGTTGGCTGCTGAAAGAAATGTATCAATTATAATAAAGACTATTTCCAAGATCTGATTTCTTAGCAGCATGTTTTAATCAGGCTGCTACCATTAATACTTAATTTTTTGTTGTTCTGTAGTTTGCTGTTTTATTATGCTCTCCAGATAGGCCTGTTTAATGTACTCTAAAGGAAATACAGACTACTGTCACTCTGTTTACAGTGCTTGATCTACTGCTTCCCAGAATTAAGTCTTATTTAAGCTCATCTTAAATCATATCTTCTGTAGAAGCAACCCAGAAATAAAGTAGTGCTGCAGAATGCTGGGGTTTGGGATAAGGGATTTTGAGTGGAGGTTGCAGAAGTGCTCAGCAATGATATCAATAATATAATTTGTAATTCTTCTTGGGATGTCTTTTTCATGGTGACCAAAGATTTCCTCCTGAGAATGGATTAATTTGTTGTCTTTGGTCAAGCAAATAAATCAAACCTGCCTGGAGCTGCACCTTTCAGATTGAAACCTGCAGCCTGTTTCACACAGATCTGATCTGGGGGAATGTCCCAGTGCCAGGGCTGCCAGTGCTCTGCCACTGTGCAGTGTGAGGTGAAATAACCCCCAGAGCAGGCAGCTGCCAACATCTGCACTGGGACTCTGTTGCTGCACTGCAATCCTGTGCTGATAATTTGTTTTGATGACTTGTTGGATTGAGTAATTTGTGGTGACTTCCCTGCTTGGTATTTGATATCTCAAATCATGTGATTATTTTTCTTTTGTGCATGAATTGGAATTTTTATGCCATTTATCCCAATTTATGTTGGCACATACTGACTTCTGTGCTTGCCACAGTGGAATAAAACATGCAATAGTTTAGAAATTTGTTCCAATCTATTTGTTATTTAATCTCCTAACAGTTTTAAGAATATAGTAATAGAAAATAAAATAAATTTTATTTCATAGTATATTTTACACATCAGTATTGTTTTTATGAAGATCTTGGCTTTTCAGCATATGCCATGAAAGTAAATTTTTGATCTTGAATCAATTGAAAAAAACTGCCCTTGAAGATCTTCATGTACTATTAATTCCTGGGAATCTGGCCTTAAGAACATGAGGCAACTCCTCTCACTGATGAGAGTTTGTCTGCAGGTATTGGAAAAAGTAATTAAAGGTGTGATGCCCATTAATTAAAGCCTGTTTAATGCTCTTGCCCATGATTTTTTTAATGAATAGAGTGGCCTGAGGTCATAGTAATTCAATCCAAGACCTTCAAGGTAAGGACCTTGATGACAAACACAACTGAAGACTTTTAAGTTTGTTTTTTTTCTAAAAGTTAATAGACTTGTCAGGACTTCACTCTTGTGGATAAATCCATCAGTCAGATGCAGAACAAACAACGGGCAAGGGCAGTGCCAGGATTTCTTTCCAGGAGTTTTACTCTAACCTGCCTAAGGTCTGCACCATGTCACTCCTCAGCTGGCAGGACAAAGCCTTTCATTTCTGGGCTGTAATTAATGCTCAGAGACTGTGCATTAAACGCAGCCAGCGGGAGAGAGGAAATTGGGAGGGGGGATAGGATATGGCAGCCCTGTGTCCATGCACCGAGTCACAGGAAGGAAGCTTGCTGCCAGAGCAGTGTGTATTTTACTTTTTCCCCACTCTTTGGTGACTCCTGGAGCTCTCAGACAGATTTCAGGCCCCTCTGTGTGTCTCTGTGAGGGCACACTTGTGAAAACAGGACTTCTGCTATTGTGGGCGCTCCGGTGGGGCCCCGCTGAGCAGAGAAAGGCAAACAGAGCAGTTCGTGCTCTGTTCCAGAGAGCTGTCCCAGGCTCTTAGGGGCTGGGAAGGGCCCTGCTCGCCTGGCCAACATGGTGTGGAGTGGAAGCACTTCCAGCCGGGCTCCGAAGTGGTTAAAATGAAGCACATTCCTGCTGACTGCATGGGCCGGTGTCAAGCGAGAGCAGAGCTGCTCTATAGGCAGACACTACGTCACGGTGTTATCTTTGTTTAGCTTGTCTGTGCTTTATCATGTTGCCCAACAGTTTTAATAAAAAAAGAGAAGGAGGAGGAGAAGAAAAAAAAATAGAAGGAGTGGTATGAATAGTTGTAAGTAGAAGTATCTGAAAGCAGCAGATCTGGAGTGCCTTCCACCAGCTGCTGGCTGAAACAAAGAGCAGCATTATGAGAGGCACAATCAATGTGTTTGCTATCTCTGCTCTCAGTTGCAGGGCAGACACAAGCCGTCACAGTAATGAATTTTGAAGCCTGGAGTTTGGACTTGGGGAATTTATAAAACACAGTTGTTTTATCAGAGTGTTGTCTTGCCAGCTGTGTGATGGGAGTCTGGTTTCCATGGAGTGTGGTCAGCTGGGGGAGACAAATCTAGTCCCTAAAACAGCATTTGGGGCCGTAGTCTCCTCTGTGGTTTCTCTCTCTCTGCTTTAAATTCACATTTGGTAAGGAGGAAAGTAGTGGGAAAGGAATTTCATTTAAATGAAGAGCAGTTTTAGCCCTAATCAAATGTGCAGGCCCCATGAAAACTCATGGTGCTGTGCAAAACCAGCACAGGAATTTGCATTTTATCCCTCTAAAAAATGTAAAGAGATTTTTCCTTGTTTTCTTGATTTTCCCTGTTATCTGGACTCCGTCTGACATTGTTCTCCTGCCTGGTGTGGGCAGGAGGGGCTGCACAAATTGAACTCTCCTGTCTGTAAGAGACTCTCACTGCTCCCACCTGTTCAAAGTTTGGTTAATTTGATTAATTTTGGCCCAGTGGTGCTGGTCAGATCCTGGTATGTTTAGCTGAAGTCTTGGTGTTCCCTGCATAAGCAGGAAAATGCATTACCAATTTGGATAGGCTTTAATTAGAAGCCCTTCCTTTCTTTGCTAAATTTCTTTAAAATAGGTTTCTTCCAGCATACAATAGCATTTTTGCCAGATTTTACACTCACTCTGAATGTTAATATGCAAATACTGTTGTTATTATACATAGAAGAAAAAAGGTTTCTGGTTTTGAAATAAAGAAGTCCCATTTTGGTTATTGTATAGTATCAGGTCCTGTTTGGGGGAAAAGGGCAATTTTCTGATTTACTGAATTGAATAATGTCAAGAGACTTTTGGGGTTTTGTGAACACAAGTTAGCTTTGCATGGGCATTGAAACTGCCCAAGGTTCTGTTAGGAGCTGCTCAGGAGTCAGTAGGAGTTAGGTGCCCACGTGGAATTTGTAATTGCTGTTGTGGAATTCTGTGTTGGAGGCGCAGGAGTGGTGGGAGACACTGCAGGGAGGAGGGTGATGGTGCTGGGTGGGAGGACACAGCCTGCAGCCTCAGGTGCTGAAAGCTTTATCTTTTGACATTGCTTTAAATTATTTCTTTTCAAAGACAGCAGTGAGGGAGATTCCTCATGGAGAGGAACTGGTGTGATGTGGTTTGCTTTGAAAGTTTAGAACATGAACACTCTGTAGGTGGGGGTTTCTACTGGCAAAATACAAAGGAAAAACGCTCAAATTTACTGATCTGAAAGCAATTTCCAAGACATGTTGTGTTGATAAAAGCTTTTATTCGTGGTACTGGGGTGGTTGTGGGGGCTTCTCAATGAATGTTTGGTTGGGACAGGAGAGCTCTGAGTGTCTGTCCCTGAGCATTTGCAGCAGGGCACAGTTTTTGCTATTTCGAGCTGAGATGGAAAGTTCCTATTTAGATTTGGTGCCAGAGTCTTTAATAGAAATCATGGCTTGTGGTGTATTATAGGTCAGTGTATATTTGCTAGTTTATATTATGCTGACTAAATTGGCAGAATGCTTATTTTTACTGGTAAACATTCAGGAGGTTTTCTCCTCGCTCTTTTTTTTCCCCCAACAAAATGTTATTTGTCGTGTGTGGAATTAAAGGCAGCATTTTATAAATCATCTGCCTCGGTGATGATGTGAAAATGTGTGGTGGCACACAAAGATTTCCATTGTCAGGTACCACAGGGCTCTAGATGGAGTTAACTTAGGCCTAATTTTAGGTCTGGAAATTATGGCTGTGTAGAAAACAAAATGCTTCTGGCAGTGTAGGAAAAATACAAATTTCAAACTCTAGCAAAAGCGGCTATTTCAGGGATATTACCGGAATAGGTAACCCTGGTTAATTTAGCTCCTCTCCAAGCCCCTGATGGAGCCCCAAAAGCACTTTTTTAACATCTTTAAATCCCTATGAGGTCTAAATATGGCCTGAGGATGTGAGTTCCAGTAATTCCATACGTGGTGGAGCGCAGCACCGTGCTTCAGGCTATAGGAGCAGCGAGACATTTAATTGAGATGGGAAAAGCTGTGGTCACGCTTTAACGCCTGCTTAGCAACGAGCTGTCCGTGTGTTTGTGCACAGCCAACTGTAGCATTGCTGGAATTATTTATACACAGCTCCCATATGCTGCGAATGGCTTTTGCTGCGACGTGTTAGATTATAGAAAACTTCTCATCTACTCCGTCTGCCGCCAGTTGGAAATTAGCATTTCTGTGATTCCTCTGCTCCTTTGTTCGTGGCTCCCAACGTAGTTTTAAAGTGTAGAGGAAGACGTTTAAGGACATATTTAAAACTTGAATCAGCAAGTTCCAATTCCCCCCCTAATTTTTCCCTTGCATAGTTATATACCAGACAAGCTTGTTTTGGACAGCTTTATATAAAGGGAATCATCTGAGAAGCTGAACGTTTATTCAGTTTTAGATCTGGAATATTTGGCATTAACGTGAACTGAAGCCCTGGAATTTATAACCGCGACCGTAAGAAAAGGAACAAAGCTTTTATTTCCCTGTGAATAGTCATGGTTTGCAGAGTGAGGTAATCCCAGCCCGGCACTGGGATTGCAGCCCGCGAGGAGGGGAATCTGAGGGGGAAGGCTGATGGGGAATCTGAGGGGGGAAACTGCAGCAGAGATGGGTTCGTTCAGCCTTTGGGACCACGCGGGGTGCGGTACCCCTGTCCCGCTGCCTGTTCTCACCGCTTTTCCAGCATAAATCGTGCTGTGGGATGCCTTGTCCGTCCTACAGCCGCGTCACACGTGTGCAGTTTGGGGGACGTTCCTGGGCCATTCCGGGGAATGTTCCCGGGGAATTCCGGGGGTTTTGCTGCCTGCCGCCCAGGGGCGGATGTCGCTGTTGTCGCCGAGGTGTGACCCCTGTCGTGTCTCCCCGGGCAGGTGAGGCGGCGCTGAGAGGGGAGCCCCGGATGCAGCCGCTGCAATCCCCCGCGCTCAGCAACCACCGCACGGGCCCACCGCCCATCAGCCCCAGCAAGAGGAAGCTCAGCATGGACCAAGGGGACGAGGAGCTGGACTGTGACAACGACCACGTCTCCAAAATGAGCCGCATGTTCAACCCGCATCTGTAAGTGCCTGGCGTCTGTCCCCGCACGGAACTGAGCTCAGGCCCTGTCCTGGCTCCAACTTTGCGCTCGGTTTTGTCCCTTTGTTCCAGCTTGTGTGGGAGACCTGCACAAGAGCCGCCGCGATTAGATGAGTTTTCATGTTTTCTTTTGTTTTCGTACAGCGTGAAGTAACAGGAATTAGCTCAGCTGAACTATTTATAGCAGGCCATAGGTATTCACCTTGCCATTCCTGCAGCATTGTTCCCTGTTCTTTGTAGCGCGCTCCTTTCACTTCCCCCCGGTCGAGGCTCTGGCTGGGGGTGGGGAGATAGCAGCAGCAGCAGGAGGAGGAGGAGGAACACAAGTGCTTTGCATTTTTTCTAGGCCAGGAGCTCCGAGCCAGCTGCTTCCTGGGCTGCCTTGACAACTGGGCAGGCGGCAGCTGTTGCTAAACATTGCTGCTGTGACAGTCAGGTGTGGAATGTGCCGGCCAGGTAAGGCCTCCGTGAGCTGTGTTGGGCAATCAGCAGATGCCATTCCTGGGAATGCGAGCCCGGCTGGCACTGCTGCAGAATTCCTGTCATTCCTGCCTGCAGGAAGCGATGGATGGAGCTCCCGTGGCTGCTGCCTCAGCTCCTGCAGCCCCGGCATTCCACCCATTCCACAGTCATGGGATGTGGATGGAGGGATTTATCCTCCCATAAATCACTGCAGCCTTACTCACAGGCTGGGCCCGCAGTCTGCAGCCTTGGAATTTGTTACAAATCGGGAATCCAGCGCTGAAGTAATGCAAAACAATAAAAGCTGGCTTCTCATTTACAACATACCTCCTCCTCTCCCCCCAAAAATTAACTGTTTATAGCCTTTCTCTGGGGCCAGGAGGGCTTGGAAAGAACCATGTGCCGCTGCATTTCTGGATGCATGACACAACTGAGGAGATTTATGGCATTTTTGAAATGTTATGTAACTTTATGGGGGAAAAGTGTGATTTTTTTTTAAGGCTCATTTTCTACTGATGAAATAAAACACAGCTGGCAGTTACATACATTGTAACACTTTATATAGCGGAGGCCATAAAAATAATGAAGTCTGAACCAACAGACTCATGTGCAACCAAGGTTCAAAACTAAAAGATGCAGGCAGTTATTTCATGTGATCCCATACCTCTATGTCAGAGCTGTCTAACATTTTCCAGTGTGGTACATTTTTATGGTTTTTCTCAATAGATTCTTTCTGTGTTTTTGTATATGAAACATGCATCTTTTCTTGTAATAAAAACCTGGTTTTCTGCCCAGGGTTCATGTGACTTAATCTGTTTCAATTAAACCATCTGCTGCAGATGAATTATAAACTAAAACAGCATCCATGAGGCCATCTCTTTTTCTACTTTACCTTGTAAGTTTGATCTGGCCAAACAAAAATATGCTTTCAGTGGAACATTACAAAAACTTAAACATTTGTGATTCATCTGAAACAGCTGAATTTCTTTGTATTTCAGATATATCAGAGAAGTTCACAAACATTCTCTGAATTTTATTCTCATTTCCCTGTCACTGCCTCCAATGAAGTTATCTTTTTGACTGTTTTTCATATTTTCCATCTTTTTTGGATTCTGATGTTCTGGTTTAATGGTAGTATTGGATTGCTCAAACCCTGTGGATTTGTCCTAAGAATTTGGGTTGGGAGATGGGAATTTACCAGAATGTGTTCTGGTAGCTTGGCTTGTTCACACTGAAGAAAACACAGTAGATTTGGGGAAAGGATTACTTCATGGAGCACAATAATGGCAGCCTTTGTAGTGACTTGGAGGTTCTAGAAGTGTGAGGTTGGCAATGTTCAGTTCAAAAATCCAGATGTGTAAGAGATGTGGAGTGTGGTGTGGAGATCAGTGTCTGTGGTGGCAGCAAAGACATTTCTGTCACTGGGACTGGAAAGTTTGAGGCTGTCTATTTTGAACTTTTGAGGGCCAAGTGCCCTGAAAGCACTGGATGGAAATGTTCATGATACAAAACCTGGACACAGCTGACAGAGGTCTTTATAACCTCCTGCAGCAGCTCTTGTTCAGGCTCTGGGGTCTTTGTGATGGTGCTGGTAGAACTGGGAAGCACTTGTGTATTCATTCTCTTAACACCAGCACCTTGTGGCTTGCAGTGTAATTAAATAGGCCAAGAATTGTGTGTTTGGTTCATTATAAATGGTGGAAGCTTTTCGTTAGCAATTTGATCCTTACTCTGAGGTAGCAGCACCCCACTGTGCTTCAGTGGGAATGAATCCATTGGAAGGCTTTGGATGTGTTATTAGAAATGCAGTTACGTCAGCCTTTTGTTTGGAAATGGAGTGCTTTGAGACATTCCCTGCTCAGGTGTAACTCCCTGAAGGATCATTTGTGAGCTGTACTTGGGTATGTTTACTTTTATTGTGGAAAAACACAGCTATTGGAGTGCAGTCTCTGGAGCAGAGTGAATCAAATGCCCTGGCAAGCCTAGCAGGATCCTCACATGTGTAAGGGAATTAATGGGCAAAGAACAATTTATCAAAGGTGCTTTTTCAAAGGAGAGCATTCTCAGCATTAGGATAATAAAATATACTTAAGAGCTTGTGGATTAATTTAAAAAACCAGCATGTGACACTGACTCCCTTTCATATACTTCTATAGCTTTTTGTGGTGATAGAAGTCGTGAACACCCATAAACTCCTCAGCTGGGAAGAATAAGTACTTCCAAATTAAACTATAGTGATAGGTAATATGGAATTCCCTTATTTGAATTTCACACTTCCTGGTGTATCCCTCAGGTGTTTTACTTGAAATGCACTCACTGAAGTTCAATCTTGCTGAAGTAAAATTTGCTTTTGGCCTCATGCTGCTCTGTGGAGGAGAACGCAGTTTGTTTTGAGGCACGGCTTGAAACAGGGCTTTGTTTTCCTGTGAATTCACTAAACCCACCGTGGTTTATAGCCAAGTGATTGGGAACCAGGATGACAGGAGAATTCTGTGCGGTGCAGGGCCGGGTGCCTCCGTCCTGAGCCCTACGGGGAGCGCTTGGGGCAGTGCTGCCTCCCCAGCTCCTTCCTTCCCGAGCTCCTTCCCCCTCTCCCTCCTTCCCTGGCTCTTTCCCGAGCTCCCTTCCCCTCGAGCTCCTTCCCTTTCTCCTTCCCTGGCTCCCTGCTGCTGTCCTTCCCTATCTCACTGCTCTCCTCTCCCTGCTGCTCTCTCCCCTTTCTTTGCCTCCCTGCAGGGCTCCCCCTTCGCTCCCGGGCTCTGTCGCTGGTTCCCTCCCCCGTCTCTCCTCCCTCTCTCCCGTCCCAGCCCCGGCACACAAAGGCCGCCTTGTCCCGGCCGCCCCGCCGCCCTAAGAGTCCCCAGCGCTGCCCCTTCCGAAGGAATGGCCTTTGCAATCCAGCCGGGGAGCAGTATTTTTGTTCCCTTGTGCGGAGTACGTCAGCCTGGAAGCTGGCCTTTGGGGTTTGGGACGAGTGGGCCTGTGCATGGAGAATCCCCCCCTCTTTCCCATTCGGTTTGGTGGGGTTAGGATTGCAATGGCAATTAATTTCGGTATAAAAACCTTCCAACAACTAAATGTTTGCAGCTGTGAAGTGGAGGGAATGATTGTCTCTTGGCTGGTTTGATAAATAATTCGGCTTTATCTTGTAATAAAGGGTCTGCACATTAATAAGTTACTTTAAGGTGTATCATGTAAAATGTTGTGTAGTTTCAGACTCTTCACATTCTGGGCTGTGTTCAGTTTTGTTACACTGAAGAATGATGTCAATCCCACCCAAAACACTCCTGAAGCTTCCTTACACCACAAGTTTTTTTACCATGAATATGCAATGGCATTTGTTCACTTTAATGACACTGTGATAGAAATTAGTGGGGCATCCTTTGAAAAAATGTGTGCTGAAAGTTACTTGTGGAATAATCCAGGTTAGAACAAGACCATTTCATCCAGCCTCCTGCTCAGAGCAGGCTCAGCTGCATCTTCAGTGAGTTTAGACTTGCTCAAAGGGAGAAATTTTGAGTAAGATTTGAAATATTGAGTAAATAAAGTTCCTCATTAGAGGGGGATTCTTGTCACCCTCCTCCTCAGCTTGGCTGAGAATGCAGGGTGGAAATATTCTGCAGAAAATCAGGTCCCTGTTGTGGAGGAACATGGCACCAGCAGGGCTTGAAAAGATGCAGAACTGGCTCTCAGAGGTAGCCTGGAAGTTGTCAGAGAAGCTCTTTGCTGCAAGTGCTGCTCTTTGAGTTCCAAACTTCATGTGGTATAGAGAAACATGTTTTCACTGTGATTTTACTGTGAAAAATTTGAGTTGGGGAAAAAAACCCCAGCACACAGTTGAGAGCACCCAAAGTGTCTCTCATGTGCTGCGTGAAGCATCTTCACCCAGTCCTCAGCACAAATGTGCCCTTGAAGGATTTTGGGGTTCACCTGGGGCTCTCAAATCAGTCCTGTTGGAGGTGAACTCTTCAAGGGAACTGAAGCAATGAGGCTTTTGTTGATTAAGTGGACGAAGCATCACAGAGCAGGTTTCAAACTGCTTTTCCTAATTTTTTTCCTTTCCTTGTCTGCATTGAATGATGGAGTGAATCAGACATTTTCTTATTGCTTAATGGAGATCATACACTGCACAAAATTAAATTGTTTTCTAGAAATATATGTTAAATTGAACCTTCAGAGACAGACCTGACAGAGCCACCATATCTGAGTTAATATTTAACACACAGTTCTGCAGTTCTTAGCCAAGGGGGAATTTCAGAAAGCACTCCAGTCCTTTTCAGTTGAAGCACATGTGAAAGGTTTGTTGGGAGCAGTTTCAGGGCTAAAAGCAATTTGATTGATAGCTTATCAGTACTTCACAAAAAGACCTATCTGTCAAAATTGGGATAGATGTTGAGGTACTTGAAAAACCAGGCAATGTTAGCTCAGGTGTCTCCTCCACTTGGAGACAGAAGAGGTTTGTTAGCCAGCCCCAGATTTCTGCTTTGATATAATGTTTTCCACTTTAATTTTCCATCTTTTGTGGAAGAGCATGACCTTCCCATGGTGTGCCAAGGCCCCAGGCTGCCTCTCGAGGGAAAAGCCCTGTTAGTGTTGCACAGAGAGGTTTGGTCACCCTCTCTGGGAAGCCATCCAGGGTCCTCAGCACTCAGGGATGGAATGGGAACCACAGAATCACAGAATATTCCAAGCTGGGAAGGACCCACGAGGATCACTGAGTCCAACTCTTAAGTGAATGGGGAATCCGTTGAGCCCTGGTGCTGGATTTTTACCCCAGGGTAAAAGCGAAATTTTACATTGTGTGAATCAATCTGTATCTACATGGGGTGAAATTCAGCTCCAATCCAAAAGCCTGAGATCTTAGAAAGAAGCAAGAAAAGAACCAGTAACCTTTGCAAACACACTCTGGATGTATATCCAATCCCATGGAAACAAAGGTTTAATCTCACTTCTTTCTATTTAACCATTTTCCCAGATGTTTCCTGCAGTTTGACAGATGTGCCTTTTACTAGAAAGTTGTGCTCTTGAGAATGAGAATGTTATGGACACGGTTGCTATAGACAATGAGTGTGTGAGGGTAAGGTTTGGAATAAAACCTTACATTAGTTTCTGGTTGAATCAGTAGTTTTGTTCCCCAGACTGGCTGTGCTGATGCTTTGGGAAGGCAGGCACAGCCTGGCAGGTTTAACTCCTTCCTGCAGCACTGCCAGGTGCTGGCACACTGCTGGAATTCCCAAACTGTGATCTGGGGGATCCCAGGGAATCCTTGAGCCACAGGGCTGGGGGCTGTGGGATGCCCCAAGGCTGGGCTGTGCAGGGCTGGGGATGGGTTGGTTTAAGGTTATCCTCAAAGAAAGGAGGGGAATAAAAGGGCTCTGCTGTCACTGGGGTCTGGAGGGTTTGATCCCAGTGATGGGGTCACTTTCTGAGAGGGAATTCTGTGGAGATGGATTCCATGTGGGTGGATCCTGGTGTGGAGGAATCCCCAGGTGGATTGGTCCCACTGTGGGTGGGTTACAGAACCACAGAGTATTGTTAGTTGAAAAGGACCCACAAGGATCATCAAGTCCAGTTCTGCAGTGAATGGCCCATATGGGGACTGAACCCACACTTGTGGTGTTGGGTGTGCATGGATCCCCTGTGGATGGATCCCCTGTGGATGGATCCCATGGAGGTAAATCCCAGTGAGCCATGTGCCCATGACTGACACCACTGACATCAATGATGTTCTGCTGCCCAAATGATGTTTCATAAACCTTTGCCATGTTTTTAATCAGTAACTGCCATAATTCACAAATCAATACCTTCAAAAGGCAGTAAGCAAAATCCCCAAACATTTTTGCTTGTGATTTGCTTTTCTAATTGAGTCTCCCCTAAATGAGAAACTGCTGTGAGAGGAGACTTGATTGCAGAGTGTGGGGTGTCTGAGCTGCAGAAATGCCCTCCAAACACTCTATTTGGGGTCCATTTGGTTACCAGCTATTCAAGGAAATATTTTACTATATTGGTCTGAATAGTTGTGCAATATACAATGAGACTCTGACTGTTTTTATAGTGCTTCTAGAGTTTTTGGTAATATAGATTTTATTAGCAATTACAAACAGTTTCAATAAACTTTTAATGAAATGTTTATTCCTTCTTTAAAACAGCCTGTGAAAAAAGTCTACTTTCTTAAAACCAGTTGTTTAAACACTGTTCTTGGTCTAAAGGCCTAAAGAGCCTGCGGTTTTTTTGAGAATTTTTTAAATGTCTGGAAGTGAATTACTGTAGTTTCTCAGCTTTTCCTGCATCACCTCAGCTAACGTTACAGTGTGCATCTGATGGATAGAAACCATAATTTGTAAGTCCTAAGGATCCCAGGCCCTTTTCCCTCTTTCTCATTAGAGCCAGTGAAGCTGGAAGGGAAGGCTGTGTAGTCCCATTTTCTCCTGAGGATTTGGCACAGTTCACTCCAGCACTGTGACCTGATTTTCAGAGGCTGGTTTGTGTTATTAAAGCTCTTACCAAATAAACTGGTCATGCTTGTGCTGTTGATATCTTTTACTTCCCCTATCATCTATTTGAAGAAAATTATTAATCTGCTCCTCTGCTGTAAAATTCAACCTGATGCAGTGTTTTAGGTGGTGGAAGTAGGGAAAACCCCACAGACTTGTGAGAACTTGGGGTTCATGGATTGATTTAAGCTGGTACCAACTTTCACGAAAATGACAGGCATTGGGTGATGATCAAAAGTACTTTTTCCAAATAAAAAAAGTAAAAATTAGTGTAAGGAACAACCTAGTGAATCCTCTAAGAGAACATAACTGGCATTTGGTATTTCCTTAGCACTCCTGCCATGTTTCACCAGTGAGGTTGGACACCAGCAGGTTTTCCCAGAGCCTGCAGTGCCCTGGCAGTGCTGAGTGCCCTGGCTGCTGCTGGTGCCTTGGGACATGACCCACTGCTGTGTTTGATGTGCAGCCTTTCCCCTGACACTGGCCCAGGGCCTCCTCTGGCTGATCATAAATAGTTTTTATGGCATTTTCCAGTGACTGCGTATTAAAGGCTCCTTGCATGCGCCAAATTTGACTTCATAAGGAATTATAAAAGCTGCACATGACCCCTCAGATGAATGGGTAGAGTGCAGGAGGAAATGTGTGCCAAGGTGTTTGGGTGGGCACTGCAGTGGGTACAAATGAATCCCTTGCCATACCCTGTCCCTCTGACCCCTCTGACCTTGGAGATGTTTCCATTAAAGCCTTCCTGCTCTTTCCCTACACTCAGGTTCTCCTTCCTGCTTGTTCAAAATTTGGAGTGTCTCTTCATGTTTTTATCATTTGCTCTCCTGGAAGTTCTCCCCTCCAAGCATCCAAAGTGCCCTAAGCACTTGAAGCAGCTCAGAGTTCTGCAAGGACAGTTTTAATTTCCCTTCCAGCAGTGATTTGCTGTTTTAGATCCCATCCTGTTCTTCCCAGTGCCTCCAGTATGCTGCCTTGTCCCAGTCCCCCTGCCTCACCAGCTTTCTTTCACTGCCTCAGGTACCTCAGAGCACCCAGGCACTGTGGTGGCTTCTGCAGAGTTCACTTTTGAGCTGGAAAGCAAACCTGAGTTCTGGGCTGGGCTGGCAGCTGTAGGATGGAGTTTCTGGCAGGCTTTGATGTGTCTGAGTTTTGCAGTTTTGCTGAAACTGCCATCCAAACAAAAGCTCTCTCTAAAGTGCAGCAGCAGCATCTCCCAAGGACAGACCACATCCTCTGCAGGGCCTTTCTCAGCTTCCCAAACACTCATGTTTCTGCCTTCTGTCATTTGCTCTTCAGCTGGCAGGAATAATTCTTCCATGCAACATTTTTCTAGTGTGTGCTGCAGGATTTTCCAGAGGCAGCTGGAGCTACTGTTCTTTGAAGAGAGAGTTATGGAGAGGTGGCTGAATCAGAGAAATCCCAAAGAGTTGCTGACTTGGTCTGAGCCTTTCCAAGAACGGCTCCTGGGCAGGAGCTGGGACAAGGAAGCCAGAGATGCCCTGGTGCAGCTTAGAGGATCAAAAAATTTCTCCTCTTGGATTGATGGGAGGCTGAAAACTTTTTTGTGCTCAGTCCTTGAAAAGTTAAGTTGGATGTGATGGGAGCTCAGCTGCTGGTTCCCACCTAGTAAGAGTTAAACAAAATTTGAAGATGTGGAAAAGGATCATGTTTATTCTCCCGAAATCGCTGTGCATTTTAGGAAATATTTTATGATTGCTGCAATATTCATTTATACCTAGACAGTTGTTGTTGTGGTAACACTGAAATCTGGAGCTTTCTCTTGTTCTAGCTCCACTTTTTGAGCCATTCATGGTTTTAAAAACTTTCTTGACAGGCTAAATTATGTTAAAGCTACCTCAGCAGAATTAATGACATCAGTTACCGTTTCAGAAGTTTCCTGGGTTTTTATTATAAGTTACATTTTTGTTGTTTGTGTCTCAGGAATGGCCTCACATAAAAGCTCTTCAAAAAATGATGGAAATTTAGAACAAGGCATCAATGTGCCAGGCAGAAGAGAACCTAAACATAGGAGTTGGATTAGGTTTGGAATTGGAATATGTTTGGAGCTGAGCAAGGCAGCAGCAGTGCAGAACAGAGGGATTAGTGAATAATTTTCTTCCCCTTTTTAAAATGAGTTACATTTTAGGTAACTTGCACCTACACCTAACGTCTACACCTATTGCAGCAGGTAACTTTGTCATTGTTTCTGTATTTGTACACATGTTCCAGCAGTGACTGAACTTATCATTTAATCAGTCCCTGAGTTTTGCTGTTATAAAGCAACCAGTGCTGTCTTCTGAAACCATCCTGTGAGTGTTGGAGCAAAGATGGACAAACATTAAAACAGAATGCTGTGAGAAAAACGAGTAGGATCTGAGATTGTGTTAATTGATTTTACTGTACTTTAGATTTAGATTTCAGTTTTGTGGGTTTGGCTTTGGACTGAGGTCTTACATCATGTGGTTCTCTTGCATTCTTTCATACTTGTGAATATGAGGGCTTCAGGAAGGGAAATTCATCTGTATCTGAATATTTGTGCTTGGTGCAGGCTGTAATGGCACACTGTGCATTTCACAGCTTATTATTGATTTCTTTCTTCTACTGTGAAATCTGTTCTCCTGGTTGATTCCATTTGCAAGTAACTGTCTGGTCCAAGGTTTATCTCTGAAAATCCTGTTTTGGTGAGGATAAATATAGAAAGTCTTACTTGTGTTTGTTTATATGTGAGATTATCCCATTTCTTTTTAGTGTTTTTTCAATGGTTTAGACTTAAATGTCTTTCCTTTGGGGGAGGGTATTCATTATGTTTCTCAGGAAAGCATGCCCGGTTCTGTAGCAGGAGTGAGTCCTGTAAAAAACAAAGATCTCTGCAGGTTTTGGGGTGGAGTACTGAGCCAGAAAAGGAAAAGGCTGCTCAAAGCAACTGGGAAAAACACAAAGTGGGATGGAACAGCATTATGTATTTAGATGACAGTCATTCAGGAAGGCATTTGGGCTGCTTGGAGTATTTTTTCATGTTCTGAATACTTCATATAATTGGCTGGCACTCAGAGCAAATTGCTGCTGCTTTCAGGTTTTGATGGGGTTTTTGTTTGGGTTTTTTTTAAGTGAATTTGTATTCCTTAAAAATTGTGAATGAGGAACTCTTAAGATTTTTCCTTCTGGATTTATATAATCTTATTTTGAAATACCACTTTAAATTCTAGTTACCTCACAGTAACAGAATTATTGTGTGCAAGTAGAGCCTTTTGCAGGAAGGGAGCAGATATTCTGTATCAGTGGGTTAGAGAGCCTTTCACAGAGGCAGCTGCCCTCTCTCAGACTGAGTGAAAAAGACAGTAAAAGATGTTTGGAAAACAGATATAAAGATGCTGAAAACGTTCAAACCGTATCGGAATGAGGCTGCAGAAATGAAGTTTGCTGTTAAGCAATGCATTGTGTTTGTGTGAGGAGAAGGGGGTGGTTGTTCTTTGTGCGAGTGAAACTCCTCTGGAGCTTCCATTCCAGCTCGGGCTCTGCCAGAGGCAGCGAGAGCCGCCTGTGATTCCTTGCCTTGGAGGTACAGTGCTGCTCTTGGCAGCGTTCCTGGAGGCTCTGCAGCCTGGAAGTGAGCGCAGGCAGCGCCGGCCCCTTCGTGGGCCTCTCTTTTCCCTTTTCCTGCAGCAGCTGGCAGAGGCCGCGGCTTGCTGTGAATTCCCCTGGCGGTGCCAGCCACAGAACGGCCTGGGCTGAGGCTCCTGCGGCTCCAAACGCTGGGAACAGGGGGATTTATCCCCGCTGGAGCTGCTCTGGGCGGCTGGGACACTGCCATGGGTGTGGCTCTGGTGACAGCCACCCCAGCACATGATGCTTGGTAAGTGCTCCGGTTCCCTGGGGAGCAGCTGAAAACCGCGGCTGGCTTTGAGGACTGGAGACATTCACTGGAGGTTGGGATCCTGTCTGATTTTGCTAAAACAAAGCTGGAAGTGTGTGTTAGCAGGGAATGGGGTGGTGGGCACGGATCCCTGTGCCTGGCTCTGCTCTGGGTTCTCCCGTGGGAATTGCTGGGGTTTAGCACTGCAATTGCACTGGCATCTCCCCCACTGCTCATGGCCTCAGGGCTGTAAAATATGCTGATTTTTAAGACAAGCTGGAGTCCAGGGATGGCAGAGCTGTTTGGACAGCTGGATTTGTTTGTAGTATGTATTTTTAAGTTCTTTTTCATGCTTGGTCAGAAATCCTTTGTGACTTTGGGCCCTTAGGTTTGACTTGAGGGATGCATCTCTGAGCTTGTTCAGAGTGTGTGGAATGTTTGAGCTCGTGGACTTCAGTGAAATGTGATTATCTTCACACACTTACCTTCTGCTTGCCCCTTCAGATAAAGTCTTTAATAACAAAACAAGAATCATTGTTGTCATGATAACAACAACAAATTTTCCACAGAAAATTATTTTTAAGTGGTGCTCTAAACTAAATTACTGAATAACATGAAATTTATGAATGCCCTATAAATAATCTTACAGTTGTCTGACAAATCTGTAGGATTTGCTACTTCTGTGTGAACAGGAGGGACTCACAAATGCTGCTGTATTTTCATGGTGCTGTCCTACACCGTGCTGGAACATTTCCAGAAGAATATTATCTGATGTGGAAGTCGAAGCTTCAGGTGTTTTTCATCTTTTCCAGAGACTGTGTGAGATGAAGGTGGATGAATTGAGGAGAGGATTTTTAGGGAGTGGATTAGAACCAGTTCCCTGCCCGGAAGAGGAGTTGTTCTAATTTAGGAAGAGGGAATTATTTGCCTACAGAAAGGCCTGGGGTGTGGCCTGCTGAGATTGCTGAGATAACTCAATAATTTTAGGTGTCTTTAGGGAATGTCTGCCTGCTGGGCTTGTTCCTGGAGACAAGTTGATCCCACTGCCCAGTTTTCGTGTCCCTTCTTCCAAAAGTCTTCAGGGAAAATTTTTGATGGTTTTTCTGTGTTATAATTTTTGTTAGGATTGGGTTTTTTTGGGGCTTTTTGGTTGTTGTTGCTGTTGGTTTGGTGGATTTTTTTGGCAGAAAAACTACCAGTTCAACAATATTCAGGGCTGTGACTCTTCATTTAAAGTGAGGATGAGTGAAATTAGCACTGTTGTGTAAAATGGAAAATTTATTTTGCTTGGGAATTTCAGTAAGTTTGTTCATCAGTGGTCACTTGACAGCCCCACCCCCTCCCAGTAAATGCAACACTAAATTGTTGGAAAGGGAGTTCTAAGACAAAAATCCCCAAGCAACTGGTCTAGGTACATGTTTTCTTTCAATTCATAAGCATTTTGGGAGGAGTAAAAAATTTTTTTGCTTTGAAAATCAGCTTGTGCTTACTAAAACAAAACAGAATAATTCTGAGTAGAGATTCTGTTTTTATTTTGAGGCAGAGAAAAGTAGGAATCTCCTGGAGCTGTTGGTGGTTTTGCCGCTTCCAAATTGTAGTTTGAATTGTAGTAGCCCAGCTAATAGTTAGTAGAAAAGTGAGAATTTGGTTTGCAGTCACCTGAGGTTCTGCACTGCAGCAGCAAGGAGCATTTGCTGAGCAGGGATTTCAGCCGTGGCTTTTGGTGTTGCTGTTTCCCAGGATGTCCCAGGCTTTGTGCTGGCTGTGTGAGGTTCCTGCCTGCTTGCTCAGGGCTGGGGTGGGATCATTCCATGTCCAGGAGCTGTTTCCATGCTGCAATCCAAGAGGAGCTACTGTAGGTTAAATACAGAGCCCCTTGTGCTGCCATTAACTCACATTTGCATCAGTCATTAGCTCAGAGCACTGCAATCCCAGACTTTGTTGCAATTCTCCTGGAATTGAGCTGGGACAGTGATTCCTGGCAATTGGGAGCTGCTGGTCAAACCCAGCCTGGAAAATGGGCCTGGGGAACACTCAGGACCAGCTGGGAAACCTCCAGGGCTGGATTTTACGGTGGATTCCCCTAATGTGCAGCTGCTAATTTGCAATTAGTGAGCAGGGCCAAGGGGATGCAAAGGGTTACAGATGGTATTGTTGTGCTGCTGGCTCTGCCCTCCCCACGCTGCCAGGTTAATTTGGCACAGAGTCCCTGCCTGTGTCCTGAGCTTCCCAAGTCACTGGTTGCCTGGCATCGTGTTAACCCAACTTCTACCATGAAAAATGAGCTGAGATTTGATTCAGGAGAATAATTTCTCTACAGCCAAGTGACTCTTGAGCAAGCTGAGGAATAGCACTGAGGAGCTGTGAGTACTTCAGCCAAGTGCTGTTCCTGAATGCAGCAGAGATCTGGATGCTCATCTCCTGAAAGGAGCTGACTTAGCTCTTACCTAACAGGGGCCACAAAGATGACAAAGATACAGGTTTTATTTGAGGAAAATATTACTGGAATAAAAGGTTGTTGAAGAGATGAACTTGGGATTCATCTGATGAGAGGGGAGCAGTGGCTTTGTCTCTCCACTATTTAAAGAGTCAGGGCTAGAGCAATACAAGCCACTGGATTTTATGTTGAACAGAAACAAAAAGAGCCTGGGAAGAAAAGGTACTTTTTAAAGTATGTGGTTCAAAGCCTGGAATCCATGGCCAGGGGATGTTGAGGCTGGAAGATTTAGGGCTGGGCAGGATCACTGTAGGATATCCCCACACCCTGTGTGGGTGTTTTAGGGGCTCCTTATTTCCCTCTATTGGCAGGGCTTTATTCCCTCAGCCTTGCTTGTGGAGAGACTTCCTCAGACACTGAAATAAGCAGTAGCTTTTTGGACTTGTAACTTACTTCAACATTGAGTATTGATTCCTTTTCTGTCTCTGCCTTTCATCAGAGCATTTAAAAAGATTGTTCCTGCATAATAATTTGCCATGATAGGCTTAAAAAATGGGGGAAAAAACACCTTGAATTTCACACACTTACAGACAAGACACAGAGAGTGTTTCACTGGTACTCAAGAATGGTCCAAAGACAGGTGGTTGTTTTTATTTTCCATGCAGCCAGTGGCCTCCTCTGGTGCTTTTACAGCTGGAATTTGCTGTTCCCCACTGCAGTGTGTGAGCTCTTCCAGCACTGCTGGCTGCAGGCTGCTGGGGATGCCCACGTTCACCTGTGATCAGGGAAATGCTTTTCCCTTCAGTCACTGGTTCGCTTTTAATGACAATTCTGTTGCAGTATGGAAATTGAAATCCCTCATCCACTGATACAGAAAGAACCAGCTTCTTTTCATTGCAGTGAATGATGGGCTCATTATGTGAGCACATGTCCAGGGATTTTCTGTTCTGGAGTAGCTGGAAGTTATTCTTTAGAAAGAGCAGTTGTTAACAAATGATTCTGAGATAAGTGCAGTGTAGTTTGCTTTTCCTTCATTTCCTCCCCTGGAAATTTTGCTTCCTGTCTCCACTCCCTGCATTTTTGCTGATATCAGCCATGTCTTTTCAGTAAAAGACTTTCCTTGGAATTCAGCAATGCTTAGAGAATATTGCAGTGTTAGATGCAGTGGGATTAATAGTATGGTAAAGAGGAGTCTGATAAAAAAGTGGTTTCTTGGTGCATCTGGGTGAGTATCTGAAGAAATTCTGGCCTGAGGACAAATGTTGGCTGGCACAGCTGGCAGATGTGAGGGATTGGCTTCTCTTGGGATAACCCACTGGGGTGAGTGAATTCCTGACAGGGCTGATGGAATGTCTCAGGACAGCCTGGAACCCCCCTAACCCCTGTTCCCTGTTTCCCTCCCCCCAGAAGCAAGACTGCCAACGGGGATTACCGGAAGGAGCACCGGGAGCGGAGCCGCAGTCCCATCGAGCGGGCGGCTGCCCCCACCATGAGCCTCCACGCCAACCCCATGTACGCCTCCATCCCCAGCCTGAGCATGGAGCAGCCCCTAGCACTGACCAAAAACAGCGTGGAGGCAGCCAGGACAGTGGGCCTGTCCCCCAGCCTGAGCAGTGTGGAGCGGCAGCAGGTACGGGACACGGGGGCACGGCAGCGGGGAGTGCTGCGGGGAGGGCAGGACGGGCTCGGGAGAGCACTCGGAATGGCACAGCTCTCTGTGCTGCTCACTGGGACAGCCCCAGGCTTGGGAGTGCATGGCTGCTGTTTGGGAACCCATGGGTGCTATTTGGGAATGTATTGTTCTATATGGGAATG
Organism: Alaudala cheleensis; assembly: GCA_013398995.1. Classification (NCBI taxonomy): domain Eukaryota; kingdom Metazoa; phylum Chordata; class Aves; order Passeriformes; family Alaudidae; genus Alaudala; species Alaudala cheleensis. The sequence goes on along the minus strand of VWYE01011790.1, from coordinate 338,974 downwards.
CATGGGTTGTGTTTGGGAATGTGTGTGTTGTATTTGGGAATGTGTGTGATGGATATTGGAATGTATGGTTTGTATTTGGGAATGCATGGGTCGTATATGGGAATGCATGGGTTGTATTTGGGAATGTATGTTTTGTATATGGGAATGTGTGTGTTATATATGGGAATGTATGTGTTGTATATCAGAATGAATGTCTTGGATATGAGAATGCGTGTGTTGTATATAGGAATGCATGGGTTGTATATGGGAATGTGTGTTGTATTTGGGAATGCAGGAGTTTTTCTTTGGGAATGTGTGTATTGTATATGGGAATGCATGGATTGTATACAGGAATGCATGGGTTGTATTTGGGAATGCATGTGTTGTGTACAGGAATGCATGGGTTGTATTTGGCAACCTGTGTGTTGTATACAGGAATGCATGGGTTGTATACAGGAATGCATGTGTTGTATATAGGAATGTGTGTTGTATTTGGGAATGCAGGAGTTTTTCTTTGGGAATGTGTGTGTTTTAACTGGGAATTCAGAGTGTGGCTCAGGCAGGCTGCAGCACCTGCTGGGCAATGCCTGGGGACATCCCCTGTGCCCTCCTGGTGATCCCTGTGTGCTCCCGTCCCCCTGCCCCAGCCCTCTCCCCCCTCAAGAAGGGTACAACACATGAGGGAAGATTTAACACAGAATGATCTCAGTTGTTTTAGCCAGCCAGGAGCACTTGCTGCATTTTTCAGAGCAATGTTGTCTCACCCATTCCCTTTTCCTAAAGCCAAGCCATTATTTTTGATTATTTTATGCCTGTTTTCCACGTGCTGGAGTGGTTGTTAAGGTTTGTTTGTTGGTTGTTCTTTGGTTTGCCACCTTGCACATGGCATTTGTCTTGCTGCAGGAGTGCTGAAGTTGAGCCATTTCTGTAGGCAAGAACAATGTTCTCATGTGTCAGCCTCACTTTCATCCCTCCTATTTATCTCCAAGTGGAGAGACAAAGCAAGAGAGTTGAGCTGTGATGGGCTGCAGCACTGAGAAATTTACCTGGCCCATGAACCCCAGCTCTTCCTTCCCTGGGTCCCTCTCTTCTGTTCTCTTTGACACTTTGAACCAGATTTTTTCTTGGGAAAATAGGATGTTGAGGCTTCAAGGGTAGAAATCATACAAAAAAAAAAAAAAGTGTACTGAAAAAAAGAAATCCTAGTTGGATGATTCCTTGTTTTGGGGTTGGTTTTTTTAACCTTAACATGTTGGATGGGATTTCATCTTACTCTGTTTCTAATAAAACAGGTAGGAGAAAAATACCTTATTTGCAGCAGGACAGGGTTATTCAGGTGTTGTAGTTAGTGATTGGTACTAAAGTCTCAGTTTATCTCAATATTTTTATATAAGTTTCTATATTCTGTACACACACAGCCATAGCAGAGGATTCTGCAAGGTGCCTCTTTAAGGTGTTGGCATGTGCATTTCTGAGATATTGTTACATTTTGCATTATTATTGCATTTCTGTCTCTCTCTACTTCCCACCTCCTGCATGTCCAAAATACTCTTCTGAAGAGAATTAAATACAAGCCTTTCTCAAAAAACCACTTCAGAGAGGCACAAAATCCTGGCCCCTAGAGAAAATAATTACTCCCACATGTGAACTGCTTACAGAAAAATCAAATCATTCTTCTGGTTTTATTTACTTTTTTTTACTTTGCTGCCAGTGCAGTAAGATGTAAATAACCTCATTGCTGTTCTGTCCTGGCAAAAACTGTGTTAAACTTCCCTGGAAAGCTCAACTCTTTTACTGTACTGGTCTTGCTCTTACTCTGCCTGAAGCACCATCAAAGAAGGGAAATTTCCCCCTTCCTCACTGGCCTTGTATGGGGGTAGGTGATTTTTTTGTAAAATGGTTGAGAAATTAAATTATATCAATTCTGTTCAATTTTGAACACTTACTACTTAATTTGCTTTGAGTATAATGGACTCCTTGCATCATCAAATATATGGAATTTATTTCAATAGCTGTGTCATTTCCCTTCAGCCACCTGGAGAAACCAGGACATTTCTTTTCCCAAGGCCTGGTGTAAATTTCCATAGTAAACAACTCAGGAAAGAGTATTTTATGATTACACTTCAAGGATAGGTGGTGCAGTTCTGATGTAACGTAGCTGTGAACAGACATTTTGGGAAATTTGCATGTGCTGAGAATGACAGTGATGTTAATTAAGTATGAAGTGTAAATTAATTCACCTGCTGGAAAGGCAGGTGAATTCCAGCAGGAAAGGGTTGGTCAGAGTTGTTCACATTTATTGTACATCCCATGGGACTGGGATGCACTGTGGAATGCAGAGGTGGGGCCAGGAAAACTCAACTTCAGCACAAAAATTATAACAGCAAGACAACAAACACCTGGAAAATCTGCAAACCCCTTCCAGGTGTGTCCACAGAATGAAACAAACATTTAATGTGTTGGCATATGGAACTCAGTGAAGCTGATTGACACAGTCACTGTGAAATCACTTCAAGGATTTGCTTTCCTTTTTCTGTTCGCTGAAATAACAAGAACCTCTATGGAAATGCAATGTGGATTTTTCTTTTAATCAAAGAAACAGCTGAATATTTGGGGGTTCAATATGAATTGGATTTTATGGGTTTAATTACCATGGCTGTGAAGTTGCAACAATCAGTGTGAAATCACTTTGGAGATTTGCTCTCACACTGCCCTTCTCTGTTCACTTACGTAAGAACCATTGTGGAAACATGATGTGGGTTTTTATTTTTAATCAAAGAAACAGCTCAATATTTGGGGATTGGTTTAATATGAATTGATGAGTTGATGGCTTTAATTGCCAGAACTGTGAAGTTGCAACAATCAGTGTGAAATCACTTTGGAGATTTGCTCTCACACTGCCCTTCTCTGTTCACTTACGTAAGAACCATTGTGGAGATGCAATGTGAGTCTTTATTTTTAGCCAGAGAAACAGCTACAGACCACCGAATATTCGGGGGGTCAGTGTGAAGTGTGTGTAACTGCTGTGCTGAGGGTGTCCCTGTGCCTGTGTCCCTGCAGAACCGTCCCTCTGTGATCACCTGTGCCTCTGCCAACAACCGCAACTGCAACCTGTCGCACTGCCCCATCGCGCACAGCGCCTGCCCCGCCGCCGCCTACCGGAGAGCCTCCAGCTGTAAGTGCCACCTCCCCCTGCCCTGCTGACAGGGGAAAGGAGCAATGGACACCCCTTTGGGTCCTGTGCCACAGCAGAAGGTGGTGCACAACTAGGGGCAGAGAGGTGTTCTTTCTTCTTGTGTTAAAAAGCTTATTTAAAAACAAACAAGCACCCCACACTGACAATAAGTCATTATGTTTATTTTAGTCCAGCTGACAAACAGCAGCCAGGGCCAGCAGGTCCCCCCATGCTCTTATTTCAGGAGCTGTAGTTTTCCCTGCTCTCTCAATAGGCAGGAGTCTCTTGTGATTCAGCTGCAGTCGCAGAAACCTTTCCTGCAGCCACAAATACCCTTCCAAAGGCTGTCCCCTGCACCCTGCTCTGCATGGAGAACACAAAAACCTTTGCAGGGCAGTTGCTACAGCAACCCAGGCAAGGAGCTTTAGCTTTCTGCCTTCTGTGCAATTAGTGCTGCTCATGAAATCTGCTCAGGCAGCACTTGCTGGGAAAGCTGGGCTGTTTCTGTTCACTCTCACTGCACAGAGAGCACAGGGGAAGCTCAGCCCTTCCCTTGCAAGTCCTTTACCTGCTGGGGCAGAGCTTCAACGTGCAGCATTGCCAAAAGCTCAGGGCAGTGGGGCTCCAGCAGCCAGGATGTGTCCATGGAACAATACCAGCAGGATGTAGGCAGCAACCCAAAGCCCATAGCAGGGAGATTGTTAGTATTTTATTATTAATAGGATTTTTTTTTAAATTTTTATAAAGATCAGTATACTGTTGATAACTAGAATTGGGAGCTGAAGGAGACCCTCTGACTTGTGGAGAAATCAGTCATTTGGAATCTCAGATGCCACAAGTTTTCTCACAAACTGGTGCTGCTGGTCCCAGGAGAGCTGCCCCAGTGGGCATGGGAACAGGGCTGGATGTTTCCAAAAAAGCTTTGTCTCCTGGCAGGTGAAGAGGTGTCTGTGCATGACCTCTTGTTTATTTTGGGATCAATCAAGCATTGCTTTAGGATCAAGCAGGGGGCTGTTCCATGGATCCCAACAGTTCCCAGCATTTTTGGAAATGGTAATTTGTATTAAGACACACAAATACTGACTGTAAATTGTAAAACTGCAGTGCTCTTGTATTTAATCTGAGGAATTACTACAGTTCATGTTCAGAATCTGTCTTTTAAGGCTCTTGTAATAATCTTACAGCAGTTACTGCTGTAAGTGCTCATGATTGATTTGGTTCTGGCTCCTCCCAGCACAAGTGTGTGCAGTAAGATGAAACCCTGAGCTCAGCTTTTGGCATGCTGCGATTTAGGATGAGGTCTCCTCACACCTGACTGCTATCAGCAGCCTTGGGAGCTGATTTTAAACAACTCTTTACATCATTAATTCCATTTAAGCCTAAATATAAGTTCTGTGTGATTGTTTTGGGAGAAGGTTTCCATAGAATTGGAGCTGGAGCTGTTAGTTGCCTGAGGGAGAAATACAATTGCATATAAATGCTCACCTGTTCCAGGTCACAGAAATGCAAAAAGACTTAATTCCAGTTGGTTGTTTTTCATGTTAACTCCTTCCTTCCCACCTTCTTGCTCACCCCTTTCACTCCCAGGTCTGTAAGGGTGTGAGGAGGGCTATCTTTGTGACAGGGCCTTGGAGTGACAGAGCATTAAGCTACAGGGGAGATGCTTTGGGGGCTGGGGCCAGGCTGGGAGAGGAGAAGGCCCTGGGGAGAACTTAGAGCCCCTTTCAGCTCCTAAAGGGGCTCCAGGAGAGCTGCAGAGGGACTGGGGACAAGGGATGGAGGGACAGGACACAGGGAATGGCTCCCACTGCCAGAGGGCAGGGATGGATGGGATTTTGGGCAGGAATTGTTCCCTGGCAGGGTGGGCAGTGCCTGGCACAGGGTGCCCAGAGCAGCTGTGGCTGCCCCTGGATCCCTGGCAGTGCCCAAGGCCAGGCTGGACATTGGGGCTTGGAGCAGCCTGGGACAGTGGGAGGTGTCCCTGCCCAGGGAAGGGGGTGGGATGGGTGGGACGAGCTTGAAGGTGCTTCCAAGCCGTTCCAAGATGGTGAGAGAGATGAGGCTGAAGTGCAGGCTGTGAGTGCTGTTCTGAGTGCCCTGTGCCTCTGTCCCCGCAGCCACCGCCGCCTGTGACCCGGTGGTGGAGGAGCACTTCCGCAGGAGCCTGGGCAAGAACTACAAGGAGCCCGAGCCCGTGGCCAACTCGGTGTCCATCACGGGCTCGGTGGATGACCACTTTGCCAAAGCCCTGGGGGACACGTGGCTGCAGATCAAGGCTGCCAAGGACGGCGTGGGCGGCAGCCCCGAGGCGGCGGCGCGGCGGGGCCAGGCGTCCCCCTCCTCGCACATGGTGAGCCACAGCCACTCGCCCTCCGTGGTGTCCTGAGGACAGCCCCTTGCCGCCGGGACCCTGCACGGTGTGACTGAGCTTGGAACGAGTGCTTCGGCACTGCTGGGGGAGGGGAGGCTCCTTGGCAACACACCTTCTCGTGTACTCACTTCCTTGGTTTGTTTTTTTTGTAAAAGGGTGCCCTTCAAGACGATAGCAGGAACTATTTCATAAAGATTCATACGATGTAGCATCCTTTTTTTTCCTGCCTCAATTACCAAAGAAACCTCTGATGCAAATCTGCTGCCCCTTAAAAAAATAATGCACGCTAATCCACAAAAGCCATTACACTTAGTTGGTTGACCCAAGTGCTTTTTTGCTTTTCTTGGCTTCTCAAGACTAGAATTTGTCTGGTTTGCTTACATTGCTTTTTTTTTTTTTCCCTCTGTGAAGTAATTTTGTATGTATATACTTGAAAAGAACTGTCATGTATGATTTGCACTATTGGAGGAGGACTGAAGTTGCACAGCAACTTTCTGGAAGAGGTGAATATTTTGAGGGCAAACTGCTGAAAAAAGGGTTTAAGGATGACATTTCTATCAGTTTGATTTTTTTCTTAGAGCAAAACAGCTTTGGAAGGGGAAGTCTCATACAGGTTATAGGTCTTTCTCTCTTTAGATTTCAGGTGCTTAGTGCTTGCAACTGGACTGCATAATTGACAGAACACGGGCATTTTTTCCTAAACACTGCAGTTTGTTAGACTAGAGCTGAGGTTGGAGGGTTCCATAGTGCTTAACGATGCATGTTTTATGAAAAATAGCTGGTATCTATTAATGTATAGACAGTAAGAATCATAATACTTATTAGCTTCTCTTCAGAATTAGTTTATTTTTGTCAGTAACAACCCTAGATATACTTACTGCTGGTACAGTTGTACTCTATGATATTTGTATTTGCTATTCACTTTAGTGGCAGCAGCACCCAGGGCAGCTCAGGACAGGCCTGGTGCAGCACTGCTGCTTCACAGGGATCTGCTCCCCACCCCTCAGTCTGTGTAGTGCACCCTGAGCTAGCTGCAGGAGCTGCTCCCTTACACATCTTGGCTGGACAACAGATTGTTACAGTTTGTGAAAGGTGATCTCTCCCTTTGTTTATTTTATTTTATTTTTTTTAAGCCTATCCATCAGCCTAGGCCGAGTCGCAGCATACATTCCTCCAGTAGGTTTTATACAGGTATTACTGCATTTATTATCATTTGCTCTATTAATAGCTACTAACTAGAGATTAGGCAGTAGAGGCAGGCATAGAACCACAGCTGTGCTAGTGCTAAGAGCTTCTCTTCTCCTTGTTAAGTGTAACTGCTCTCCCCAGTACATTCCATCTTCCCAGGACAGCTGCAGCCAGGCTTGGTTTTACACTGGGCTCCCTGCAAGGGTGGGCTCGGTGCAGGAGGTGAGGACTGCTTGGAAGATGAACTCCACGTGATGTATTATGGACTATGTTACAGTATTGGGTCCATTGTGGCTTTTATTTTGTGCTTCTTGTTTTTATTTTAAAGTTAAGCTATTTAATTTGGAAAAGGTGCAGGGTAGAAAGAGATTGGGAGATTGGCTCTTACTCTTGGTGAGAAGGTGGCTGCTCAGTTTTCTTTAAAAAAATGGAAAAAAACCCACAAAAAAACCCCAACCCAATACCTAAGCCCCCAGTTTGACACATTTCACTACCATCTTACTGGGTAGTCAACGCTTCCTTGCTTTGGCATTCAGTACCCTACTCTCTGTAGGAGGATTGTTAAAAGAACACTTTTTTATATAGGTAACTTTAAGACCATCGTTACGCTGTGCGTAAAGAATGTACAGAGAAATTTGTAGGTATTTTTTGAGGAACAATTAATTTGTTAATGATATGTAGCTATTTAATTTTTCCCTTTCCTTTATTGTAATCATTCTTTTTTTTTTTTTTTGGAGAAAAAAGTTGATCTTTTTTTTTGTTGTTGTAGATTTGTCTGTAATACAGTAAAAAGTGCAGGAACACAGTTATTCTATGAGGACACTGCATTAGCATTAATAGCCACTCGTTTGTTATTGCTACAGGCTACTGAGCAGTATAACAGTCAGTACTAATACTGTAGATGGACTCTGTGGAAAATGTGACTCCTCTATTTCTTTGTAAACACAAATAAGATAATGTTTTTAAAGCTAATATTTTCAATAATAGCTGTTTTACAAGGTTACATTTACTTATCTGAGATAGGTAAATGGATTTGAGGGCAATAAAGATTTAATGTGCTATGTCCAGTAAAGCAGAGCCTGGACACAACAATGTCATGAGAGCCAAAGGGTTGGGGGGAGGTGGAAGGACACTAAACTGAACTCACCATCACAGACGTGGTGAAGTTTCTTCACAGAGCCAGCTTATCTACAGTTCAGTTTGAAAGATTCTCTCTGTGTTTGTAAATCTGTAATATACCATTCTTTTGTGGCCTTGTTTCACCTGGAAAAAAAAAAAAAAGGTTTGGCAGGCCATCTTTTTTTTTTGTACTTAAAAGTAGCCTTAAAGAACAATAAAGTGCTCTTAAATCACAGGTGTGTTCCTAAGCCTCTGTACTGCCTGGTGAGGGGGGAATTGGTGTGTGTGAGGCTGAAACAAACCTCTGACCATGTCCTGCTTTCCTTCCAAGCATCCCTACCTTTTTTAGGGACCACAACCCTGCTGGTGTTCAGGTTGGTTTTACCTACAAGAGTCTGTCAAGAAATCCTTTACTGCAATAAAATATCCTCTTGCTGGGCCTGGAGGAACTCATCTGGACAGAGAGTGCTTTGGAAAACACCAGCTGCTCCTGCATTGCTGGTCATGAAAAGACCAAGCTTGTGGCAACTTCTTCAAGAAATCCCTGGTGAAAGCAGCTGAATTTCCAATGTCCAGATCCAGCATCCTCTGCTCGGGGAGAGCAGCATTCCACTGGCACCAGAGATGGTTCATCCTTCAAAGTGCTTGTAATTACCTGAGTTGGAGAGAGCCCAGTGAGCCAGGCAGGGAAGGGGCTCCAAAATGAAGAAAAAAGGCTCTAAAAGGAACAAGACAGGAAGTTGCTGTTGGCTCAGCAGGGCCTGGGGGGTTTGGGGACACGGCAGGCCTGGCATGGCAGGGCTGGGAGTGAGGAGATGCCATGAGGACACCTCAGGAGGATTGGCTTTCACACCTGAAGCACATCCCTCACTAAATCCCTGTGGAAAGGGCCCAGATCCATGGTGTGAGGGTGTCTGGGAGCAGGCCAAGGACAGCACAGCCCCAGGCCTCACAGGCTGCTCTCCTGGGGGAAGCTGCTTCATCCCTGCCCCCAGGATCTGGGACTCCAGGCACAGGCTGGGCATAGCCCTTCTATTCCCAGCCAGGAACTGTCAGCAAACTCCATTTCCTGCATGGTTAAAGGATTCTTCTCACTGGCACAGGGGGTGGCACAGGGCCTGCAGAAGCTCAGACACATTTGATGGAGTGCCCTGTGTCATTGCATTTCTGTGCAGCCTCACCCCTGCACACACATCAGTTCTGCCAACTGCCATCCATCATTTCAGTGTCACAGAGCACACCTGACACCACAGACACCCTCAGGGCTGCTCAGCTCAGGGAGTGCCCTCTCCTGAGTGCCCTCGGGATGCATTTCAGGCTGCACTGGATGTGGAATCCCCTCTGCAGACAAACACATCCATGGGCAGAGGGAGCTGGGCAGTGCTGCTGTGACCAGGGTGGCACCTGGGACACACCTGGCTGCGCCCTCACTGAGCAGGGACACTGCACTGAGCTGCCCAGCTGGGCTGAGGGGCCCTCAGGAGCCCGGGGGTGGCAGTGCTGAGGCTGGGGATGTCCCTGTGAACGGGGACTCCTCCAGTGTCCAGACACTGCCACCAGCTGTGCTCCAAACGTGACACCCGGGCAAGAGCCACAGAGCATTTCCAGTGCCATTTGTGCACTCCCCGGGGCTGGCACACTTGGCCTTGGCCCAGGGGAGTGTTCACACTATCTTTAGATCCTTCTGGAAACTGAAACCCCTCTGCATCCTCCTCCTCCGTGTCCCCTGGCATGGGCACAGCCCCAGGCACGTTCCCAGCTCCCCTCCCTTTGCAGTGATTCCCACAGCTGCATTACAAGCACATGAAGCACATCTTATCCCTGAAGAGCTCTTGGTAGAAATTGTATCCATTTCATAATGTTTAACCTCTCTGGAACAGCTGCCTCAAGAGTTTCTGTGTACAAGGCAGCCGAGAAAATGAGATTGCAGGTTTTTAATGTGCAGTTACACACAGTGGGACCAGTGCCAACCATTGCCAGCCCAGGCTGCTCCTGAGCTGCCCCTTCCCTGTGGGCAGGGTCCTGCTGGAGGCTCCATCCCCATCCCTGAGCAACCCACACCAGGGAATTCTCCTCTCCCTGGGTGAAGGATCAGGAGCTCAGTTCTGCAGACCTGGGCAGGCTCAGGGGTTTGGAGCTGCTCCTTGGGCAGTCACAGCCTGGGCCATTCCCTGCTGGGAAGGGCTGGCACAGGATTGGTTCCACATGGATATTCACACTGGCAGGCAGTTACATTGCAGCAGGGCTGGAAAAAACAGAATTCCTTTTTCCACAGGCTAATTCCATAATGACAAAGCAGTGACTGCCTTGAACAAGAGCACATTTCAGTCACATGAGACCCTTTCAATCCTTTCTTGCTCCCAGCCCAGCCAGTGCCAGTGCCACTGCTGCACTGCTCAGTGCCACTGCACATTTGACTTTGCTCAGCAGCAGCTCTGAAATGCCAGGGAGAACATCCTCTGTCTTTGCTCCATCACAGAGAGACACAGAGGCATCTGCCAGCACGGGGCTGTGCCAGTGCCTGCTGCACTCCATAGTGCAAAACTGCTCATCTTCCAATGTGTCCTCAGTTTGGGGGAATGCTCTGCACACAGAGCCCTCCTGAGAGCCCCTGGGCAATCAAAGTTACCTTGTTTGATCCAGGAAAACACAAACTCTGATCTCCTGAAAGCAGTAAAATACTGTGGGTAAAGCTGAGTTAATGACATTGGCCTGAGTGTTACAATATAAACAATACACCACTGAGGTTACAGCACTTCTAGGTAGTTAAAAAAGACAGGATATTTTTTTACTTTCAGAGGAAAAAAAATGACTCAACACATTTAAAAATAACATTTCTCAGGCTATTCCCAAACCTTTGCTCTCACTGCAATATTCACTTACCTTTTTCTTTTTTTGAGGGGGGAAGTAGAGATGAAACCAGTGGAGATGAAAATAGTGGAGAGCACTAACAATACTCATGGATCAAAGGCTTTGCCTTTTCCTTTTTCCTTCCAAGGGATGAGTTCTTGGGCTCCTGCTAAGAAAACCCTACAGAGAATCTGAGCTTATCAACTTCCCCAGCAGAAAGTGTGTGTGAGTTCAAACAGCACCAGGGAACAAAAGCTTTGCTCTTGGTTTCCCTGACATACCTGGAGTGGGGTTGGTGAAATTGTTACTCCTCTCAGGCTCTGAGTAGTTCCTGGCCCTGAGACACTGCTCAGGAAACACCCCCCAAATCAGTGCTGCTGAAAATGAAGTCACCCTCTGCTGGGAAGGTTTCCACCTCAACAGCAACCCTTTGTAAGTCCCTGCTCCCCAGTGGCTCTCAGAGCTCCCTCAGGAATTGGGAAATCAAGATTAAAAGAAGTCATTTATTAACTGCAAGCCCCATTATTAAATAACAGCAGAGAGCAGCAGACCTGGTTCTTAAATGTAAGCAATATTCTCATTTTCCCTAGAACTCAGTCACACACAGGTCCATAACTCACCTTTGGCTGTGGGAAAGCCTCAGGATACACCAGAAAAGTGTCCAGAGGAAACAACATCTAAAAGCACTCCAGGCATTTTCTTTGTTGTGATCAAGATGTGACTGAACACAGGCTCAGAATCATCAGCCATGTAAAGGTAAAATGCACTTCAGCTTTTAAAGGTGTGTAAATTGTCCTATTTCAGAGTGCTTTGCTTTGCTCCCCTCCTCTGCCAGCTAATTCAGCCTCCCCCCTGCTCTGGGGAATGTGATTAATGTCATTAACTCAAACCTGGAGTTTCCAGATGGGAAATGAAGAAAAAACGAAGAACTGCAAAGCCACCATTTAAAACAATGCCAGGGCTGGTTTTAAAAGCTCTCACCAGATTTCCTCCCAACAGAAAACAAAGCTTTGGCTGCTGCCAGGCTGACAAATGCAGCCTGTGAGTCAAGCTCTGACCTTTGGGGATGATGCAAAATCAGCAGCAGTAAATCAAATCATGGCTTTGCTGACATGTCTGTACCTCTGAGTGATGAATCCAGCAAATAAACAATTTCTGCCTGGAGATGCAGGAGGGAGGAGTGTGGGATCCTCCTCTTGCTCTGCCCTGTGGCAGCTGAGCTCTGGATGCAGCTTTGGTCCCACCAATTCCCACAGGAAATGGGAAAAATACCTGGGCAAAGGCTGAGGATTAAACTCAATTCAGATCCACCCATCAGGGATCATCAAAGACAGGGAAGGCAGGAAATAATTCTCTATTTAGGTGAAAAGTTTGTTCCTTTTAGCACTGCCCATGACAGAGCCCATCTCCTCTCCATGCTCTGCCCCTGGGACACATCCCCAAAGAAAATTCCATGGATTTTCCCCTCAGGGAAATGTCCATGTTACCAGCACAGCTAAACCAGCTCACACATCACTCTGGACTTTGGAGACTCCTTCACACAACTCCCCAGCCATTCAAAAATTGGTTTTCTGCCCTCCTAATGCTGAAGAACAGACTCACACCATTGCTTTTACATTATTTTACATACTTTACATATTTTACACATTTGAATATTTGACATATTTTCCATCACATGCACAAATCTCCACTGCTGTGTTTGCCCTCCACAGACACCCTGGGACAACAAACAGGACAACAGCAAAGTGCTGCAGTGCCTGCAAAGCTTCCTTCCATCAGTTATTGGGTTATAACTCATGGGATCAGTTGTAGCACTGAGATCTCACAACTGTGTTAGGCCAGCTCTCAGAAAAGATTTCACTCCAATTCTTCAGGAGTGCCATCAAAATCAGGTCATTCTAAATAATGATATTTGGAATTCACTCTGTTCTTGAGGCTTCACATGTTTCAAGTCTCCTGGACATGGCCACAAAACAGATGGGCTCGTTTTGGAATGAAAGCAAAGAGAAAACAGATCCTTGGGAACTGGAGGAACACAGAACAACAAAACCCCAGAGAGCAGCAGCACTGAGAGGGCTGAGAAAGCTGCAATTCATCCAGAGTGGTGAAAAGCAGAGATTGTCCCCCCAGGAAACCTCCAGTGCTGAGCTCTGCATCCCCAGGTGGGGATCAGCTCCACTGCAGCCTCAAACCCAGCCCCTGCAGAACCCCCTCACCTCGTGTTGGGGAGCACAGGGGTTCCTCACTGAGGTACAAGAGCCCCCAGATGTGGGGTTTGTTATTTAACTTGTGGTGGGGAATCTGCTTCAGCAAATCTGATACTTCATTGCTCTGTGGGTACAGACTCAGGAGAACATTCCTGCCCTTCCTGGGAGCAGCAGAGGAGCTGGTGACAGCAGAGCAGCAGCTCCTCCTTTGTGCCCCAGAGCAGTGGGAGCTGCCTGGCTGAGCTGTGCTGCTGTGACCTGTGCAGCCACAACTTCCTGCACTTCACCAAAGCCCTCAAACCCCACTGCAGTGTGGGAGCTCCAGAAGAAAGACATTGATGCTCAGGAGAGCTCAGAGACAAACCCTGGGCAGGAAAGGGCTGTGCCAGGGCCTGGCAGCAGCCAGGGAGGTGACCTGGAGCTCCCAGAGCAGTGGCAGTGCCTGGAGCTCCCAGCCCTGCCCAGCCAGGCTCCAGCTGCTGCTCCTGGCTCTGCTCCAGCCTCCTCTGCTCCTGCCCCTCACATCTCCCATCTAGGACTGGCACAGGGGAGGGAAGCAAAACATTAACGTGGAGGGACAAAAGGATTGCTGGAGCTTCACTCCAACTGAGATCTGGGGCACTGGGTGAGGCTTTCAAAGGATTTTTCACTTCATTTGCTCTTCTCTCATAATGGAAGTTTTGTATATTTTTTTTTAAGTGAAAAGTTGAACTGGGGAAAAGAGCCAATGAAAACACTGGGAAGGGTTTGTAAAACACAGAAATATCACTGACACCACTGCAGAGCCCAGCAAATTACAGGCCATGGCAACTTATTTACACTTGGTACTTAGTTCATGAACACTGCTCTGTAGCTCACTCAGGAAGGGAACAAAACCCCCTTTTTTCCTCTCCTCTGGGGTATATTTATAATATTATGATCAGAATTAAGAAATGCTTGTTAATTAAGAACATTTTTAAAAACTCAAGCCTAATTCTTGCTTGCTTCTTAACTCTGTTCCATTACCAAAGTCAAGGCACACCAAATGAATCCAGAGCTTTGGCTCCTGGGGACAGGATTTCAATGTCAGTGCAGGCCTGGGAGGACACAGCCAACATCTCCTGCCCCTCTCAGCCTGGGCTGCTGAGCTCCTTTAGCCCAGTCCCAGTTCCAGGGTGTGGATCTGGATCCCTTTGGGACCCCTGACTGTGAGACAAAGGCTCCTGGCACTGAGGTGTGCCCCAAACACCAGCAGCCTCAGAAACCCCTTTAAAAGGAGCATTCAAAGAACATTTCCTTTCCTGTTTGTTTCCCACAAGCTCTTTGGTGACTCCTCTCAATTTCAGCTGATTTGTTACACAAATCCTGGACACTCCCCAGAACACACCTGCAAGGAAGAGCCAAACTGAGACAGAGCAGTTAAAAGTTAAGAACAGATTTATTTTATCCTCTTTTACACACATCACTTTTAAAAATACATGCTTAGTGTAGGATTGTCTTTACATCTGACACCAGACTTCTTTCAGAGCTTTGAAACCCAGTTTAAGACACCACCAAAGATCATCCCAAGCTGGGCATCCAAAGACTGAGGCCAAGGAATTCCAGTGACTCCCCCTGGACCAGTTGTCCAAATGCAGCTGCATTAGCAGGGTCAGAGGTGAGGCAGAGCTGCAGCACCTCCAGCACCTGCACTCTCTATCCTCCTGCCCAGCTGCCTCCACTGAGATGGGCCTTGCTGTGCCCTGGCTCTGCAGAGCCTCCCCTGAGCAGCTCAGGGCTCTCCCAGCCTCCCTCAGCCCAGGGAACTCTGCCTCCATCCTCCTCGCAGGGAACTCTGCCTCCATCCTCCTCCCAGGGCTGTGGCAGCTCCAGAGAGGACTCAGTGCTTGAACAACCAGGGGTTTCAAAAGCCCAGCAATTGATGACAATAAACTGCAAACTGTGAAAGCTGCAATGTAACAGCCTGGCTTAGAGAATTCCTGGTGTCACCTCCAACTAAAGCAGCAGAATAATCCCAGAGCAGAGCTTTGGTCACGCTGTGACACGAGTTGTGCTGCACGTCCCCATGGCCTGAGGGCCAGCCCCTCCTGACATTTCAGTCCATTCTTCTCCAGGATCTCACACCTCCAGGTATTTTGGTGTTCTCTGCTCCCAGAGGACTTTCAGGAATTGCTGTCTTGAAGTTATCTCTGGGAATCTCTTAATGACATTCCCAAATACTACAATGACATTTTCAAACACTGTCCACAGGAAAAGTTCCACATCATGGCTGGAAATGAAAGCAGAATCTGTCCAGCCACGGGGCAAAGCTGGCCAGGAACCAGGGAGCTGCTCCATCCCTCCCTTGCAAATCAGAGCTAAAAAAATCCTGGCTTAGGTTTGCTTAAACTCAGCTGAGTTCAAGGGACAGAATTTACAGCTCAGGCATCCCAGCCAGTGGCCAAGGAAAAATCACAAACAGTGGCTAAATGCATGCAAGAGACACGCAGCAGCAAAGGTTTAATTGAGGAAAATTGCCTTTGTGGAACCAAAGAATTGTGATGTCACCACATTCACACCAGCTGCAGCTCAGTGTCCCCAGCTTGGTGCCAAAAATGATCAATCCCTGGGATCCAGCTCATAGGGGAGATCCCCTGGGTAGGACCTGGGTGAGAGCTGTTCATTAAAAGCAATTTAAAAGGTTATTTAGAAAGTAAAGGACCCAAGGGAAACTCAACAGCACCTTTAGGAAGGTATAATGAATTAAAAAAAAAAAAGAAAAAAGAGAAAAAGCAGAAAGAGAGACAGAAGATGTGCAGAGCCTTTTTCAGAGACCTTTGGTCTAACAGATCATCTGGAAAATAAAATTAATTCCTAATAGTGCCAGATTTTGGCATCACTGGAACAAACCCATTACTGGAGCAGTCACTGAGCCCACCCTCCCTTTGAGCTTTGCTTCAGGTGCCACCAAGGCTCTGCTGCTCAGTGAGAGGCCACCCCAGCCAGAGGCCTCCTGGAGGCTCTGCAGCTCCAAAGCTGCTGCTGCTGCCCCAGCAGAGCCCAGGGAAGGGAGCACAGGGACAGCCCCTGAGAGCTGCCCAGAGCAGCCTGAATCCCTGAGCCACCCCCACATCCCTGCCATGGCCACCATCCTCCAGCAGCTCCCAGCCAGGGGCTGTGCAGGGACCGGCCCAGGGCTGGGGCCAGGCGGGAAACAGCTGCACTGCTGCAAACCTGCACTGCTGCAGAACTGCACTGCTGCAAAACTGCACAGCTGCAAAACTGCACAGCTGCAGAACTGCACAGCTGCAGAACAGCACAGCTGCCAAACTGCACCNCCAGGGAAGGGAGCACAGAGACAGCCCCTGAGAGCTGCCCAGAGCAGCCTGAATCCCTGAGCCACCCCCACATCCCTGCCATGGCCACCATCCTCCAGCAGCTCCCAGCCAGGGGCTGTGCAGGGACCGGCCCAGGGCTGGGACAGGCAGGAAACAGCTGCACTGCTGCCAAACTGCACTGCTGCAGAACTGCACAGCTGCAGAACTGCACAGCTGCAAAACTGCACTGCTGCCTGTGCCCAGCCCTTCCTGCTGCAAAACTGCACAGCTGCCTGTGCCCAGCCCTTCCTGCTGCTTGGGGACACCCTGCCCTGCCCCAGAGCCCTCCCCAGGCAGGCACTCACCTGAGCTGTCCCTGGGAAGGAATGTCTGGGTCCCAGCCTGGCTGTGCAGAGGTGCAGGCACACAGAGCTGCCACAGCCACTGCTGCCCAGGAGGGTGACAACTCACCTTTGGTTTGTGTGGCCTCCAGACTAACGCAGGGAAAGATGCTCTGCACCCCCAGGTCAGCTCCTCTGCAGCCTCACAGCCCCTGCAGAAATCCCACACAGGCTGGGGAGCACAGGGGCTCCTCACTGACCCCACAGGGAACCTCCCACATCTGGGGTTATTTATTTATTCAGCTTGTGGTGGGGACTCTGCTTCAGCAAATCTGCTGCTTTACTGCTCTGGAGGTACAAATCCAGAGCGACATTCCTGCCCTTCCTGGGAGCAGCAAGGGGCTGGTGACAGCACACAAACACGTCCTTTCCTGCCCTCATCTGCTCCCTTCTCCAGAGCAGCAGTGAATGAAGCTGATTTACAGCAGCAGAACCCCCCAAAGGCCTGATGGCAATGGGTTCATTCATAAATAGCTGCTGTATAAATACTGATCTCCCACTGGAATGGGAATTTCAGCCATTCCAAAGGCTGAAATGTGGATCCTCACAATGGCAGGGCTGCCCCAAGGAATGAACCCCTCATCCCTCCCCCCTCACACACAGAACCCTCCAAGCAGAGCTGCGAGTGTGGAAAGGAGAGCCAGGAGCCCTGTCAGGGAAAGCAGCAATTGCTGCTGATGTCATGGCATTTAAACGTCCCTGAGTCACCGGTTCCTGAGGAAGTGGCAACACCCCCGGAGTGACTGGGTACAGCTCAGCCTGGGGAGCACGGGATGAAAATAAAGACACTCACAGACAACGCAGGAACCTCAAGCAAAACCGTGCCTGCCTTAGAGAATCCCTCCCTGCTGATGAGAGGCAAGTCTGTCCCTGGAAGTGAATGTGGCTCTCACTGAGAGCCCTCCCTCAGGGGGTGGGGACGTGGGGAGAAGGGAAAAATAAACAAAGAGGGAAGAAAGGACACCCAAACCCATCAAAACCCAGAGTCCAAATGCTTTCAGAGCAGCAGACATGGAACCAACCTTTCCTTCCTTCCTTCCTTCCTTCCTTCCTTCCTTCCTTCCTTCCTTCCTTCCTTCCTTCCTTCCTTCCTTCCTTCCTTCCTTCCTTCCTTCCTTCCTTCCTTCCTTCCTTCCTTCCTTCCTTCCTTCCTTCCTTCCTTCCTTCCTTCCTTCCTTCCTTCCTTCCTTCCTTCCTTCCTTCCTTCCTTCCTTCCTTCCTTCCTTCCTTCCTTCCTTCCTTCCTTCCTTCCTTCCTTCCTTCCTTCCTTCCTTCCTTCCTTCCTTCCTTCCTTCCTTCCTTCCTTCCTTCCTTCCTTCCTTCCTTCCTTCCTTCCTTCCTTCCTTCCTTCCTTCCTTCCTTCCTTCCTTCCTTCCTTCCTTCCTTCNCATCCCTCCCTCCCTCCCTCCCTCCCCATGAGGAAGCCATTCCAGCAGCTCTGCTCCACCAGCTTTGCCCCACACTGGTTCCTCTGGGACACAAAACCATCCCAGCAATGAGACTGCAGCTTGCATTCCACATGCCTTGAACCCTGCAGTGCAGGAGCACCAATGCAGCCTCTGAGACACGAGTGAACACCATGAGAGCAAAAGAGGAATTGGGGTAACAAAGCACAGATCTCCAGTTTGATGTGTCCCGTTTCCATGGTGCAGAGCAGGATTGCACTGACAACCCAAAGCACCAATCACTGCTGGGACCCTGCAGCAGCTCAGAGCCCCAGTGCCAGGCACTGCAGTTCCTGCACCACTGCATGCTCACACTGAGGCACAGCCCACAGCCAGGAATGGGAGAGCAGAAAGGAACTGCATGGGAGAGGAGGGAGATGACACAGAGTAATCTTGGAAAAGGCATTGATTTGGATTTGGTTTGGTTTAGAGCAGCACAGCACTGCAGCACTGCTCCTGTCCCCTGTCACTCACTGCTGTGTTTGTTAAACAATTTGACACGTTTTACATTTAATGGGAGAGGCACAAGTGCATGTGACCTTCAGTGCAGAGACAAAGGCCACTGTGCTCCTATCAGTGTCCTGCACTAACAGCAGAGCCCAGAGCGGGAGGGAACGGGCATTTGGAGCTGCAGGAGATGGAGGGATAGAGGGATGGATGGATGGATGGATGGATGGAGGGATCGATGGAGGGAGGGATGGATGGATGGATGGATGGATGGATGATGGATGGATGATGGATGATGGATGGAGGGATGGAGGGATGGATGATGGATGGATGATGGATGATGGATGATGGATGGAGGGATGGA
>VWYE01011790.1:228548-317069 GCA_013398995.1 Alaudala cheleensis | reverse complement strand
AAGTTCATTCTGGCAGGGGATGCAGGAGCACATCAGCTGCACTGAAAATGGAGTCAAAATACAGAAAAAATTGAATTAATGAAACCAAATGGCAGCAGGCTGGAGACATCTCCCAGACTCTGCTTCTGATGGAGTCAGCTAAAATTCCCCATGTTAAAAATACTTCTTGAATGGCTCTCTTTGGAGTACAAATGCTTATTTGTTTCTAAGGAAAGCCTTACATTGCTATTTCAAAAAGAAATTCAGAATTTGGCAGTAAAACCCCCCCACTGAGCTGCTCCTGCTCTCTTTTCCTGTGTGCACCAGTCCCAGAGCAGCATCCCTGGGCCTGGGACACCTGGGATGGCCTGGAGCTCGTGGAAGGAGCACACAGGCTGAGGGGGCCACCCTGGAATGGGCTTTCTTGTGCAGGAATGTGAGCAGTGCTTCCTGCTGCCACAAGAACTGGGAGCTGGGACTGGCCTGGAACTCTGACAGTTTGTTACACTTGGAAGAGGAATAAATAGAAATGAACTCCTGGATTCAGTGAGAGGCAGAGTGCCCCTGATCCCCAGGAGTGACCTCAGCCATGCCTGGCCCCAGGGGAATCCTGCACAGCAAATCTGCTCCCAAACCCATCTCAGAGCCTCCCTGCTGTTATGGGGGGCTGGGAAAAGGGGGAGAAGCTCAGAGGGGAGCTGGGAGAGCTCTTTGTGCTGCAGCACAGTCCCAGGGCAGTGTGAGCATGGAGAGCAGAGCAAGGGCTGGGCTAACCCTGGGACCTGATGGATCTGAAAGGTCTTTTCCAACCAAATGCTCCCAGATTCCACCATCAACCCCAGCCATGCAGTGAACAGACTCTCAGGAAGAACCTGCTCACTGAGGGGGAGAAACAAGTGTGACCATGTGATCCCACAGAGCACAGCTCAGAAATCAAACCCACCTCAGGGAGGTTTCTAAATAGGAGCACAAGTGAAACACTAAAATCAAGTGCTCACAGACAGCAGAGTCCCTCAGCTTTGCAAGTACTTCTATTGCAGCTATTTAAGGTGAGCAGCCAGAATTTACACAAAGAAACAAGATTAGGATATGATGTTGAGAGGTAGGAAAGGACTTTTAAAGAAGGTCTAGTGCCACCCCCTGCCATGGCCAGGGACATGCAGAAAGTGGGACAGGAGTATCAAAGATGACAAAATGGGAATTTTAGTTTTCCTCACTGGGCTCCTCTGAGGACACAGGCAAGGGAAAACATTTTTTCAAGCTCCAACTCAACGATCTGAAGGCCTGGAACAGTCACTGCAGTTTCCTTTGCTGTGCCAAAACACCTCCAGTGCTGCTGCCTTCACTGAAGCAGAATCTCTTGAGTTCCTGGGAATGGAACTCCTGTGGCTCCTTCTCACTCAGCCTCTCTGGGCCCCCCTGAACCCCCGTGTGGGTGCCAGTGTGATTTCCCAGCTGTGCCCCCTTGCACAGCCCAGGGCTGGGGCTCTGCACTCAGAGCAGCCCTGGGAAGGGTCCTGGCCATGCCTGGAGGCACCAAGGAACAAAACTCCCCCAGCATCTCCAATTCCCCACTCCGGGGGATCCCAGGACAAAGCCCAAGGCTCAGGCAGCAGAGCACTGCAGATGAACAGACTGGCAATGCAAAGCACTGCAGGGCTGGTACTGGAGCACAATTCCAGCTGCCAGAAGTGGGAAATCCCAACAGAAGCTGCCATTCCATGTGTTTCTTTAATGCTCAAGGACTGAAGCTGTGTCAGAGCTCTCCACTGAGATCTGGCAGCAGAATTCAATGTCCCCAGATGAGGCAGGAGGGTGTCACAGCTTCAGGTTGCCATAAAATGCCAGTGTTAAATAAGGTAATTGAAGAATATGAGCAGGATGCTCTGAGGCTGCTCATTCCCTTTCCCAACAGATTTGGTTGACACCTGAAAAGCCCTGGCTGGGCTCTCCAGTGAAAGTTCAGGTTCTTCACTGGTTACTGTTTAAATTTGCTGTTTAAAAGGAATCCTAACCAGCAGTTTATGAACTGCTGAGTGGCACCAGTGCAGAACACTCAGTGTTTTCAGTGCACTGGTGCCATGGTGGCAGAGCTCCTGGCAGCACCAAGAACAATAAAATCCCAGCTCCTGCATGCAGGAAGGGAAAGTTCAGCTTGTCCCATTGAACAGCAGGCACTGGAGTTGGGTCTGTGCACAAATCCTGCATCAGGGGCATCCAAGGCAGCAAATCAATGTGTTTGTCTGCTGTCAGTGTTTAAGGTACATCATTCCTTCTTGGGATGGATTCTGGGGATTTCTCACTCAGTAACTGTCCAGAAATTCAGTAAAAGCCAAAGAAGAACAATTCTGGTCCATGAGGGGAAAGAAAACAACATTTCAGTCAGCCAGGGGCAGTTATTCCCAGGCAGAGGGAAGTTCTGCACACCAGGGACATGTGGGAAGCACAGGGACAGGGCACAGCCTGGCAGAGCTGCACAGGAACATCAGCCCTGAGCTCTGAGCCCTCCTGCTCCCCTGCACACACAGCCCCAAGCAGAGCTCCACGTATTTCAAACAATTCTTTACATTTCCCAGGCTCAGGAAGATGAGCAGCAAGTGTCAGACAACCCCAAAGTGCAGAACTCACAGCCCAGGGGCAGCAGCTCCCAAAGAGGAAAAAAGCAGATTATTCCTTTCAGCTCTCCCCTGGCTCCAGCTGGGTATGGCATGGCTGAAACCTGGCTGCAGAGTCATGATGGATTTTAGCTGCTTCAAAAATGCACATTTCAGGGTTTCAGTGTCAGCCTTCATTGCCTGAGCACCAAGAGATGATTTGCTCTGGTTACCAGCCCTGGTTTCCAAAATATCCTGCATTCATACAGAATTTATATTCCACTGAAGTTACCTAAACTAGACATTCCCCTAGGTAAGAAATACTGTAAATAGAATGACTGTGTTAATAAATAAATAGAAATAGTGGCTATTTCAGACAATAATGCCTATTTTAGACACTTGGAGCAAACCTCAGCAGGTTTCAATAAATCTTTTCTGATCAGGAGACAGGAATTGCAGATTTCCTTGGCCTGACTGAACTTCTGAGGAGAGAGAAGCTGGGAAATTCTCTACAAAAAAAATCTTCAGAGCTTATGTTGAGGAAGGAACTCAAATAATTGGATTGACCAACTGATTTTCATAATATGGCTGGGAAATGGAGGCTGCTTGGCAGATAAAGTGATTTGCATTTTTTCTAAGTGAGTTAACTCCTAAACCCCACAACATAAAGCTGTGAAAGGGATTTCAAATTCCCTTCTAAAACCTATTCCCAGTTAAGACCAATAGATTAAATTCTGCACTAATGTGTTTTGAAATTTTAAAACTCCTTTTTCCTCAAGCTGTTTTTTTAAACTGAAGGATTCTCAAACTCCTGTTTGTGCTCAGCCATAATCTCTGAAAAAGGAGTTCTGAATTAAATGAATAAAAAAAAGAGAGAATTGCTCTTTTTGAACACCTGCAAGGTTCTGCATGACCACACCCAAGAGCAGCAAAGCCAGAGAACAAATTTCTCATTTCAGTGAAGCATTTCCCTACAGGCTCTGACTGAATCAGTGACCCACCACCCCCTAAAGCAATGTTTTACCATAGAACACAGTGGTTTTTTACCATATTCTCTGAGCTTCAGGGAAACCAGGATGGCATAAATGCATTTTTGGTCTTTCCTGGGCAGAAATCAGTCAAACCACAGCATGAAAAGATGGGATATTCACAGGGAGTCACAATTCCATGGACACCTCCAGAACAACTGCAGCTGAAGTTCCACAGAATTCCTGTGGTGAGGCAGCAGGTTCAGGTCCTCACCCACTCCTTTAAACATTACATTTCACTCCCAAGAGCAGAAAATGCTCAATCTTCACAAATTCCAACTAAAGTGCCCCAAATGTGAGAGGGATGAAGAAAGCCATTCAGAAATGCTGCTTGGACATGGCCATTGACAAGCAAAATAAAACCTGGCCCAAACAAACCACCCACATTGACTTCAGCAGCAATTTTTATATGTGAGCCATATTTAGAATTAAAAAAAAAGAAAGAAAAAAAAAGGAAAAACAAAAAACAAAAAAAGAGAGAGAGCAGGTTTAAACATGAGCACATTGCTTCAGGTATTTACACAATAAAAATGAAAACATGGTGAGTTCTGTCCATCAGAGCCTGCTTTGAAAGTGAAGTTATTCCTGGCAGGACGTGGGCTCTGTTTGTTTGTCTTTGCAGCAGCCAGGAGGGGTAAGCAATCATTAACTCCTCAGAGCACAGATAAAAGGCAGGGCTGCAGCCCAGAGCATCCTCCTCCTCCTCAGCACCTCATTTCAAATGGTTTCATCATCACTCATGTCCCAGATCTGCAACAAAAAAAAGGAATTTGAGCCTGTGGAGTTGAAATATGCTCTTAAAACACTCTTAAAAATTCCCATTGCTGTTGAAAAGGAATAATAAATAGCATTTTATGAACTGTTGGCTAGCACCAATGGGGCTTTACAGAAAAGTCAGTGTTTTCTCTTCTGTTCACAACCTACACACCAATAACTATTTGTCACATTGGGGGTATTTTTAACATCCACCTTTCAGCCTTTGTCACTCAGGCTATTTGGTATTTATTATTATTGACAGATAATAAATAAATGTGGCTATTTGCTATTTCTTGTCATTTGCAGTCAGGCTCAGATCAAAGCCCAGACATTTTGGCCTGGTTTGCTGAGCCACTGCCATACCCTTCACATGAGTAATCACTTCTAACAAACAGCTTGTTTTACTAAACACTGCACAAACACTCATGAAGAATTAATTGGTCATTTTACACTTAAATACCAGAGCTCATAAACAGCAGCTTAAGGACAAGAAGTTCTATGGAAATTTGCACCTTTCTACTGCTTAAGAAAGAATTAAATGAAACCAATTTTTTCTGCAGCTTAACATAACTGTACTTTCACTTTCTGCCTTGCCCCTGGCCAGTGAGTGGTTACAGAGGGGGGAAAAAGTGAATATTTCCACAGAATATTGAGCTGTGCTTGGGAACAAGGGGCAGAAATTCAGAGCAGGGATCTGCAGAGCTCTCTAGGGGAGAGCATATCCCCAATAAATGCTCCAAGCTTGCTCTTCCTGAGAACCAGGGATGCTCCTGAAACACTTCTGATGTTTCAGAGGTTTAGCTCATGCCAAAGAGCCTCTTTCCACCTGGCAGGGTTTAAGCTCAGGACTAAGATGGGCACTCAGCCTTGAGCTGGGTTTAATACCAGTAACACCAAGTGTGTAACACATCAACCTGTGCCTGACTGGGAGCATTTCAGACTTGCCTGGATTATGTGCAGCACCTGGAGTGCTGCAGATGACCCAAGACAAGTGGTTTGGGTGAGCAGCACAGAAATGCCATTTTTCCAGAGCACAGCCCCCAGAAATCCCTGCAGGCCATGAGCTGCCCAAAGGAGCAGCAGCACTGCTGTGTCCCAGGGGAAATCCAACTCAGCTCCTCTGCTCCAAAACACAACTTGTGTGCTGCATCAAGTGGCCAGCTGAGTTATTCTCTCATTTTACACCCTGACCACTCAAACCCATCAAACCCCTGGCAGGAGGGCATGCACAGTTATTTGGGCTGTAAATCCTGCACAAAGCAGTGTTTGACACACACACACTGCCTGGGACAATGGGGCACTGTTCCCACTGCACTGGGCAGACAAATAAAAACACAAGTAACCCCTTCTCCAGACAGGCAACAATGCCTATTGACCTACAGCTTTAATAAACCCCTACAGGAAAAAAAAAAAGGACTATTTCTGGAATTTCAAAATGTTCTGAAAAAAGCTCTTCAATCCCACCTAGGGAACACATAAAATCCAACATTTCTCTGCAGTGCTACAGCTGTGGAAGAGGAAATGTGAATGGCAGGGTTTGCTCCATTCCTAGAAGAGGCACAAAATGGTGGTGTAAATCCTTCTGGAAAATACTGGAGGAGCAGTTTGTTTACAGAAGGAAAAAAAGAGTTTTCATCCTGCCCTAGATGAGCAGCTCAGAGCCTGCCAAGGCAAACACAAATGTCCAGGCAGGGTCAAGGATGTGGAAAATAAATACCAAACCCAAAAGCTTTAAATAGAGTTTAGGGTATGATTCAAGGCAGAGAAAAGCAGAAATCCTGAGTTCAGACAGTGCCCCTGCCCAGAGGCTGCAAACAAAGCCCACAGACTGCCAAGGAAAGGCTCTCCCATCTAAGGCACTGCTCTTCTCTAGGAAGCTTTCCACAAAAAGGCTTTCAACAAAAAATATTCACAAAACCACTGAAAAAGAGTTTCCCAGGTATTTAACCAGCACTTCCTGGATGGAGGAGGATGATTCTGAAATGTTTGGGAAGTGTTTCCATCAGGAGAACAGAGTTTTATAAGGCAGTTTACACTTGATGCAATCAGAACCATGAAACCAAGAATGGCTTGGGTCCAAAGGGACTCCAGCTCACTTTATTCCATGAGCAGGGACACCTCCCACTGCTCCAACCCAAACCCAGCTTGGCCTTGGACACTTCCAAAATCCCAGCACAGCCTTTTGTGTCCAATGCACAAAGGCTTGTAAAGAACAAAGCAGTGGGATGTTAACAAAGTGCTGCAGAGGGAAGAGGAAAACACCAAACAAAAGGGGAAAATTCAATACAGAAGTGAACAACTGCAAATTACCTTCAAGAAAACAAGCTCCAAGGGATTGTGCAAAGGAAGTTGTGTGAAATACTGACAGCCAAATTATCACAGGCTCCTGACTAAGAGCAATAGATGTTTTCAAAAGAGACATTTAAACTTTAATGGATGATGACAGTGCAAACTCTGGGGATTACTTCAAAAGACTGAACCTTTTAAGAGAGGAAATAAAATCCAGAAAGCCAAGACAGACAATGTGTGAAATGACTGTCAAAGGAGTCTGATTTCCAAAGCAAGCTGAATTTGGATTTTTGCAGTCTCCTCTGTCCTGCAGCACACCTGGGTGAGGCAAACCCAAACAGCTCCAGGCAAAGGCAGCAGAAGTCAGCAAATGGGGAGATAATGAAGCAGCTGCCAGCCCCACCCCAGCTGCACAAAGCTGGCCAGATTAGCTCAGTGCACCTGTTCCTTCAAACACTGCTTTTATGGTCACACTGCCTGGGAGAGCTTCTGAAATTCCACATGCAAATGAGGGCTAGTCAGGGAAAGAGGAGGATTCCCACACTTGTTTTATTGCAATTATTATTTTTGTCAGTAATGGGAAGAATGAGGGGGGGAAAGGCCACAAATCCCCACTGATTGATTTTCCAGAGCTCCAGATTGTGCATTCAATACGTCCAATGGCACTGGGAGTTTTGCATTTCCTCCCAACCACAACTGCAAACTGAACTTCCAGAACTGCTGCTCACATACCCAGGCTTTGCATCTTCAAATGAACATCTGGGATTCAAACAGATAATGCCTGTTTATCTTATAAATAAACTTGCAAGAATAGAAATGCACCTTGAGGGGATTCTGAGAGGTTTCCTGCCTCCAAACTGCTGAGCAAGCAACCAAGCAACCCCCACAGCCCTGAGATGAATTCACAGACACATGCAGCCAAACCTGCTGCTCAGGAGGAGCTGCAGGAGATCTCCTCATGCAAACCACAGCATTTGCTGTGCTATCAATGCCTCACACATGGGGAGGAGGAAAGAGTAAAATCCTAAAGGCTGAAAATCAAATGTTTCATCAATCAAACGGCACAGCTGAGGGTCACATGAGAACATGGCTTCACTCAGTTATTATCAGTCTATAATTCAGAAACAATCAGGATTTTTAATGAAAAGAGAACACATTCAAGCAACTTTTTGCTATTTTACAGCAATAAAATATGAGTTTTTGATGGATAGGAGGTAAATCATGTTCTAGCTCTGTGCTTTACACAGAGAAGACCCATCAGGATTTTGGGCAGCCTCAATCACTTTCCAATGTGGCTGTGTGGCCAAACAGCCCCGTGGCTGTGGGTTTGTGGCTGAGTGTGCTCAGGTGAGCTGGCCAGAACAGAGAACACCTGTGGGACCTGCTCCAGCCCTGGCTGCAGCTCAGCAGCAGCACCAAAACCCAAACTGCACCTCGAAATCCCTGCAAGTCCCAGCGTGCAGCCTTTGCAGGCAGACTGAGGGGGATCAGGAGCAGTTCAGCAGGCTCCTGGCACTGTCCCTGTGCACAGTGAGCAGCTCCCCAGCTGCCCCAAAGCCAGCTCACTGCGAGGGGTTTCCACAGGCAGCAATGCCCCACTGCTGCTTCCCCCAGGGCAAATCCCCAGTGAACAGCCCAGAGGAGCAGAGCTCTGCACTGGGGGAGATCCTGCTTTGAGATCCTGCTTTGCTCAGAGCCTGCTCAGCCCACTCCTGCCTGCCCAGCATCCAGGAATCAACTGAAATAATAAAGCCCACAAATCCCCAGTGATTGATTTCCCACAGCTCCAGACTGCACATTCAATGGAACTGGGAGTTTTGCATTTCCTCCCAATCACAGCAACATTTGGTACCTTCAAACTGAACCTCCACAACAGCTCCCAGACTGGTGCTGCTCTCCCAGGCTTTGGTGACTTCTCCTCTGGCTGCCTGTAGCTGGAGAATGCCCTCCAACAAGGATCCACTCCTGCTCCCAGGGCAGGACCCCACCTACAGCCACTCTCCCCAGTTTTGTTCCAAACCACCTTCTCACTTCCCCTAATTCACCCATACCACAATCAGGGCACAATCTGAACAATTAACTATCAGACACCTCTTCCCTCAGCTGGCACACAAATTCCAAACTCAAACACACAGAGAGAAATGAAACAAAACATCAAACCCAAGGTTTGTAACAACTGCATTTATTTCTCCAAGCTGCTTTATTTGGGCAGAGCTGGAGCAAAGGGTGGGTCATTTCTCCAGACCCCTGCACACAGAGCCCCTGTCTGACAGCTGACCTGGCTGACAAACCCCTGTCATCCCTTGAACCTCCACAAATTCTCCTCTTCTCCACTTCCCTTCCCTATCTTGCAATCAAATCAAGTCCATCAACCTCATATCTTTTTTTTTTTGTTTTGTTTGTTTGTTTGTCTCAATGCTGGTGGCCCTGACTGCTGCTTGTTTTGCCCTTACAGCCTTTCCAAAATTCTGTATTGCCTCAGCCTGCAAGGTCAGGGTGATGGGGAATTCTCATTTCCATCTCAACAAACAGCAACTCCTCTACAAGTTCCTCTTGTAGGGAACTTTTTTAAATGCATGTACAATACTTCAAAGGGTTGGAAGGGAGCTTAAAGCCTAAATATCTGCTAGAATTGGCATCTGAAGGACTTTGAAAGCTATTTTTAAGACCAAACCAGAAAAAGGCAAGTCAACAACACAGAAAATATTTATTTACAAATAAACTTTTAGCTAGAAAGTCTTTTCAACATCTCCAGGTCCAAGCAGCTACACAAACAGTAGCACCAAGCAGTAATTAAACCCTTCTGGGTTTAGAGCAGCTTTCCCAGGTATTCATCAGAAAATGACATGAAAACATTGACAAAGAGGGGTTTTTTTGGTCATGACCAACAATTAACAAAACAATGCAAAAAAAAGAAACAAACAGAAAATGCACACGAGGATTTTTCTGGTATAAAAATGCCTCAGACAGATTTCCTGCCATTGTTCCTTGTTTTATGAGGGGAAAGAAGTCCCAAAGCACAGAAGCAGCACAAACCCCATTTCTGTCCTGTCTGGAAGTACTTGGAGCTGAGAAGGGCACAGCACTGGGCACAGCACTGGGGCTGCTGCACAGGCTCCAGGAGGGGACTTTCTACTCCTCAGCCTTTTCTTCAGGCTCCCAAAAACTCACACAAGTGGGGAAATGAATGACCACACCCCCAAGCATATTGTGATTGCCATGATTCTGTTTTGGGGGGGATTTTCAGCTTCATTTCACTCCCACCACCAGGCAGCTATCCAAGGAGGATGTGTGCTTGCAGGAAGCCACAATTAATGGAAATTCTGTCACAGGAGTGATTAAATGTGATAGAAAGCCTTTGACTGAAATGAAAATAAAACATTGTAGTATCTAACAGTGTATATTTGAATTCTTCTATCACCTTCCCCCTTTGATTGCCCAGGTTTTACACTTCAAATGAAACTGTAAATTTATATTCACCACATGTATAAGTCCTGCAAAAAAAAAAAAAAGATAACAGATATAAAAGCAAATTTACTTTCAAGGCTTGTGGAGGAAATTTGGGTTGGATACATAAATGGATCTCAGAATAATTAAACAATTTTACACGTGCAAAACAATGCGTCCAATTCCCCAGATTTTATTTGCTTTGCTGTAAATCCATCCTTTGCCATGTCCCACTGCATCTTTTTGACTCCCAGGTGATGCAGAACTGCTGTCAAAAAATGAGCTTTCAGGCCATAACAATCACAGAGTTGGCAGTTAGTGGGTGAAAATGAGCAGCAGCTGAAGTCCTCTGAAGTGAAGGAATGAACAATGCAGAGATTAGAAAAGATGGGACTTGAGGGACACTCAGTGCTCTGACATGGGGGCACAGAACCCCTGAGGTGTTTCCTTACCCCCACAGACACCTCTGGCAATCCTTCTGTCCATCCTCACCCCACAGACACCTCTGGCAATCCTTCTGTCCATTCTCACCCCCACAGACTCACCTCTGGCAATCCTTCTGTCGATCCCTTACCCCCACACACACCTCTGGCAATCCTTCTGTCCATCCCTCACCCCAGAGACACCTCTGGCAATCCTTCTGTCCATCCCTCCCCCCAGAGACACCTCTGGCAATCCTTCTGTCCATCCTCCCCCCACAGACACCTCTGGCAATCCTTCTGTCCATCCTCACCCCACAGACACCTCTGGCAATCCTTCTGTCCATCCTCACCCCACAGACACCTCTGGCAATCCTTCTGTCCATCCTCACCCNTCTGCCCTTCCCCGCCCCCCAGCCACCTCTGGCAATCCTTCTGTCCATCCTCACCCCACAGACACCTCTGGCAATCCTTCTGTCCATCCTCACCCAAAGCAGGACCAACAGCCTCAGGGTGTTCAGGCTCCTGTGCACAGAATCACCCCCCAGTTCCAGAATGCTTTGTCCAGATGGGCTTTAAACACTTCTGAGATGTCCCAGCCTCTCCAAGAACCCTGCTCCAGTGTTTTTACACCCAAATATGAGATTAAATCATCTCTTGAAGAAAGGATCCTCTTGGCTAAATTAGCCCATAGCTACCACATACCCATCAATGTCTTCTTTTATCACCATCATCATCCTCACAATGCCTCTTTCCAGCTCCTGGCAGGGCAAGAGCAGCACACTCAGTCAGTCTTTCCAACAGATTAAAGATGCTGAATTCTACAGTTCTGTTCACCTCAACCCAGATAACTCCCATTTATTCCACAGGAAGTGCAGCTGGCTGGGCAGGCAGGGCACACACTGCTGTGGGGAGGAACAATCCCAGCACTCTCCATGGAATCAGAGATTTTGGGTGCCAGAAGGAACTTGGATTGACATCTGCAAATCAGATGATGAAGGGACACTGCCCCTGAGACCTGGGAAAATCTTCCTCTTCCTTGCAAAAAACTCCCAAATTCTACAAGGGGAAAAAAAATCCTAGAAATCCTTGAGGCTTTAGTGAGTGATTAAAGAGCACAGATCATTTTCAGCTTGAGACAGAGATTCCCACACCAATATAAAGTATTATTGGAAGGTCACCTGATATGAGTCAAGTTTGAGCATTTTCATGTTTCTGAACCATCCTCCCTCCTCACAAAGTGGAGCTGGCAAACACCAGCCCAATGTGCATTATTCCAAATCATTCCAAACCCAACAACAGGGATCCTTTTCAGCTCAGTTCCCATTATCAGAAAACAACATTTGGCAGAAGAATTAATTAACACATGTCCCACTTGCAGTTATGTCATCTTACATGAGAATTTTGTGCACAGCTTTAGCATAACCAGACTTCCTCCCATGCACTGTCTGCAGCACATAAGTAACAGAAAACTTGAAATGCAATCAAAATATGAATTCATTAAAGCTTTGATTTATCCAGTGACCTCACTAATCTCATCATTGCTTCCATGGAGATCCATGTGGTGTGTACACAACATTTCTATCTTGTGCAGGAGGCAGCAAGGAGGTAGGGGAAACTTTCTCCTCTCTCCTCTTTTACAGGAGGAATGCTCTTCATATAGTTAGGAACTAAAATAATTTCTGAAAATATAAATTGAGGGAATGAAAGGACATGGTTTGCAGTTTTCAATGCTCAGAGGATACTGGATTATCAGATTTATTTCATGTTATATACTTCAGAAACCCAGGGAAGAGAAATCCATTTGTATTAAAATCTTACATGCCAGTTTCCCTCCTGTCACTTTTCCCATCAGGTTTAGCAAGATAAGTCTTACCCAGAAAATGGCAAGTGCTGGTATAACAGCACCAAGAGGAAAACATCAGCAGTGAAGGTAAGGGAATGATGTTCTAGAAGCACAACAGGCAGAGCAGGTTTCTGCTTTGGTTTTGTTTCAAATGCACAGAAAAACCTGATAAAGCAGAAGGTGCCTCAGCAGTGGGAGACCTCTGCAAGCACCTTGCCTTGCTCTGGTAACATCTGCTAGGCCCATGCAATTAATTAGCAATTAATTAACAATTAATTAACAATAAACAACAGAGGCAGCCTCAACTTCACTCAAAACCTTATGTACTGATTTAAGACTGTATGTCCAGCCCAGATACAGCTGAAAACTTGTCCAAGTGTCACATTTATTCCTGTAACACTTCAATGAAGGCAGAGAACAAACAAGGATTTTGATGAGACTGTGCAGAGATTTTGTGCCTGGAGGGTCTTGCAGGGATCTGGAGTCTGCCAGTCCTTTCAAAACTGCTTTTGATTTTCTGACCACAGGATTTCAACATCTGCTGGACAAACTGATTGTCTGTAAGTGGTTGTGTCTCAGCTATCAAATCTTGTTTCATTCTCAGTTTTTATTTGAAGCTGCTGTAACCAAGTGGGTGCCTGCTTGCTGCACTGTTGGTTTCTTGCTGCACTGTTGGTTGGTTTTTTGCTGCACTGTTGGGTTTTTTGCTGCACTATTGGTTGGTTTTTTGCTGCACTGTTGGGTTTTTTGCTGCACTGTTGGTTTTTCATTCCCAGGACCAAAGCAGTGTTTTCCCAAGCTCCTGCTGGAGGCTGAGCCTTATCCCAAAGCTGCTGGGAGACCCCATGACACCCCTTTGGTGTCTCTGAGGGCAGCAAATTGTTCAGAGCTCCCAAATCCAACCCTGCTGCACTTCCTGAGCTGTGCTTTGCACAAGGAGGGACAAGCACAGCCCCAAACCAAGCCTGTTATTGCAGGCTCACTCAGCCCAGCCAGGCTTAGCAAAGCCCAGCTGCAGCCCCTCCATGGAGCCCAGGAGCACTGGGGGTGTCCCAGATGTGCTCCAGCAGAGGCTCCCAGCTGCTCCCAGGGCAAACAGCTTGTTTTGGCTCACAACTGCCTTTCCCCCCACGTGGGGTGGCTTTGATCTTCTGGCCTGGCCTGAGCCTTCAGTTCCCTGAGTTTTTGGGATCACAAAGAACCCTGAGTCCAGCTCAGAGCCACAGAGGGAGAAGCCACTTTAAAAATTCGATTGCAGGCAGCAAATAGAGTGAGGGTGGTTTCAAAGTGGGAGCACAGAACCTGGATGTTCAATGGATTTTCCATAAAATTCATCTTAAAACAAACAACAGCTCTCCTGTACTATGGAACAAACTCCACTTCCTCATGGCACTAAATCTACATAATCCCAAATATTTCATTTCTGTCACTTCACCTCTTCTTCCCCTGCAAAGGGAGATCTGGAATACACTTATAAGCCTGTTTTGAATAATTTTGAACAATTAAGAGTTTTAATTCAAACAGAAAATGGTCCAACACTGCAGGGCCCTCAGGGCTATCCCTCTCATACTGGGATTCCCAGCAGGATGCACAAGCCAGGCCCCATCAGCTCTTGGAGAATAGAATATGCCATGAGTGACACCTTCACAGGTGCCCAAAAAAACCCCAAACCCAAAAATTATATAGTTATATTCAAAACCAGGTTTATACTCTTCTATAAACATTTAAATTAATTTTACACTTCTGGAATCCCAGAATCCCAGGATGGTTTGGGTCGAGAGGGACTCCAAAGCCCATCCAGTGCCACCCCTGCCATGGGCAGGGACACCTCCCACTGTCCCAGGCTGCTCCAAGCCCTGTCCAGCCTGGCCTGGGACACTGCCAGGGATGCTGGAAGCTGCATCCCAACTTCAGCTCCACATGGAATCACCTCATTCTCAGCCTGTCTGATTCCACACCAAATCTTCACATCCCTTTTTCTGGCTCAATGGAACATTCCTGCAAAGTGCCAGTGCTGCATTCAGCTGTTGTGTAATGCAGAGACTTCAAAAAAACCCAAACCCCAACCCAAACAACCCCCCCAAAGACATGGAACACAAAGTACAGCTTTCCCAGGAGCAGCATTCCACCCAAACATCCCCACTGGGAGCTCAGAAAAGTCAGTTCAGTATTTTCAGACCCCCTCTCCTGCATTAACCTTTCAAGTGTTACTACTTTAGCACAGAAACTATTTAAGAGTTGTTATGTACCTCTGATATTTCTCTTCTAGTGTGATAAATAAAAGCATCATTATTCTGCTGAAGAAGTTCTTTGTCCTCAGAACTGTATAAAATTTTTATATTGCAACTAAAACCTGAGGTTTTGATTTCCTCCACATCAGGGATGGCTGTTCTTCCCCTTTTTATTTTGTATTATGGGTGGCAGAAGATATTTTTTAATGAGCTAAACCTGAATTACAGACATTCTTCTTGGCCCCTCTTGCACAACATTTATACAGCTCAGTTGCATTGTGGAGATGAGGCAAAGTTTGCCTTCATCTCTTAAGCCATGAGCTGTTTCTTCCACAGATCAAACTTTGTGGTCACCAACACGTGGCACAGCACACCTTGACCAATTATTGCAGTTATCATGGAGAGAATAAACTGTTTACAGTGGGGATTTTTACAAATCACAGCTCTATCAGTGCACTCTCTAAGATAAAGCAAACTTAAAGAATCTTCCTGCTCACATATAATTCACCTAGAGGAATAATCTCCTTTTAAGAAGCAATTTCTACCTTCTCTAAGACAAACTCTCAGTTTAATAACTTAGGTCATTAAACAAATTAAGCTGTACTGCCATTATGATTTACTCAGATGAATTAGTCATATTTGTTGTGAACAATTTAATCCTCCAATGGGTTTAGCATTTTAACAGAATCTTTTTTACTTTGAAGCTTATTTCTTGGTGGCAGAGGGGGGGTTGCTATGGGAAGGAGGGGTGGCATTTGTTTGTTTTTCATGTGCTGCTCAGCATGCACTGCAGTGAAGCTTCACTTCCAGCTGAGAAACCTACACAGCAAATTGAAATATTGAACCAAATACTGTCTAATTATTTCACTAAATGAATAATCTATGATTAGTACAAACCCATGCTTTAGAATTCTTGTTCTGAAAGTCAAGGAGCTGTTTTCTAGTTTAAAAGGTTCCTGAAGGACTCAGTGAAGCTGCCCCGGTGTGATGTGCTCATTTCCTACTGATCTGATACTTCAGCATTGTTCAGAGGGAGGCTGGTGATGTAAGGAAGGAACTGCTCATGGAAACTTCTGTATCCCTTTGTGCAGCCCCATTCAAAGCCCAACAACAACAACTACAGTTCCATGCCATTTATCAGCAATGCTGAGGGGCTGAAAACCATCCAGCCTTGAACAATCCTATCTCAGGTTTGCATCTGCACGCTCCATTTTCTGGGATGAAGGGCACTCAGGACTCCAGAAAACATCTGCAATGAGCAGAGAGAACGAGGGGTGTGGAGCATGAAGCCCTTGGCAGCATCCCCTGTGTGTGTGCCCAGCTCTGAGCCCTCCCCACAGGGGCAGGATGCTCCAGCTGCTGCCAGCACAGCAGGGACTGCCCCCAAAGCACACCCTCAGTGCCAGGGCAGCCAGGTGATCCCCCCATCCAGCATGAGAAACCTCATTTGTTTCTGGCTGAGCTCTAATTAGTGATTTCCCTGCTCCTTCTCTCATTAATGACACAAAAAGCCACCCCTGCCATCAGCTGCAGAGCACCAGGGCTCAGCCTGCACCCTGGGGTGTCCCTGCACAGCTCCACACTCAGCAGCCTCCACAGGAACAGGAACATGAGCACAGGCTGTTTCTGGGAGTGCTGATGACAGAAAGTGTCTGGTCATGAATGAACAGCACTGCATTTTCTGCCTTTGTTCTCCCATAAAGCAAGGCCTGCTTCCATAAAACAGAGCCCTGCTTCCAGGGAATTCAAAATCCACAGGCTGCAGGTGAAGATAAGGTGTTCCTTGAAAAACTAAAGCTCTTGAGCAAACCCCAAAAGGAAGAGACAGTGAAGAGCTAAAACATTGGTGCACAAAGTGGAAAACTGCTCTCGCAGCTGGGAGCAGGCTGGAACTTGCACAGGGCCCTGCACACCCTGGCAAACCCGTCATTGCTGGGAGCAGACAAAGTCTGTTTGCTCATGTCTGCTCAGGGCAAGGAGATTCCAACACTCCTGCACTGCCTCCTTCAGCTCCAGCACTTCCCTGAGCTGCTCTGCCAGCCCTTCTTGTGCAGCCAGGCTGGCACAGCTGGGACACAGAGGCAGCTGTGAGCAGTGAAAGGAACATCCCCAGCCATGTCTGCAGGGCTTTGGGGCTCAGGAATGGCCTGGAGAGCTCCAAACAGAGCTCAGGGCTCAGTGAGGACACAGTGGAACCACAGAGAAACTGGGACAGCAATTCCACCTGGGACAGCAATTCCACCTGGGACAGCAATTCCACCTGGGACAGGAACTCTAACTGGGACAGCAATTCCAGCCGGGGTCTTCATTTCTAAAAGGATGCAGCAGGTAGCAGGGCTCTTTCTAAAATATTCTAGCAAGGTTTCTAACCCGTGCTCCAAACCAGCCAAAAGCTTTTCCTGCTCCACAAAGCTGGATAAATGTCCCACAGCCAGCAAAATATTTAACCAAAATAATGTGTAAGATATAAATGAGCACACAAATCTCACTGGTTTGGATCTGTCTCATTGGGAGCATGGTTGACACAAAGGTGGACTGACTCTGTTGGAGTTTTTATATTGAAATGAAAATATCCACTCTTCCCTTCAGCTTAATTTTGCATTCTGGAAGATTTTAACCTTTGCACATGCTACAGATACAAATAATTTATTTTACCAAATTCTTAATATATAAAAATACACTTAATAAATAGTTTAAACTTCATCCTTTCTGAACAAAACACTATGTCTAGGCTTCCTGTCTTGTTAAAGAACAGAGGAGGATTTATTTTTCACAAGCAAAAAACCCTACAAGATCAGGTTCAATAAAAGAAATTATTTATCTCCATCAATGTCTCCAAGTTCTAATCTGGGGCAGAGATAACATCAGTGCCATTAGTTTAGAGACAATTGCTGTTTGCTTTATTTAGAGCAGTCAATCCAAAAGGGATTTATCTCCAGACTAGAACTTTTCCCACACCAAGGAGAAATGAAATTCATATGGAGTCCAAGTACAAAGCTGGGCAGGCACATCCCATTATTTCATTGGGGGAATTTGGTTTTTAAATCCTGGCACTGCT
Organism: Alaudala cheleensis; assembly: GCA_013398995.1. Classification (NCBI taxonomy): domain Eukaryota; kingdom Metazoa; phylum Chordata; class Aves; order Passeriformes; family Alaudidae; genus Alaudala; species Alaudala cheleensis. The sequence goes on along the minus strand of VWYE01011790.1, from coordinate 299,422 downwards.
GCTAACAAGAAGAAAGAAGTCAAACCCCAACAAATAATTCGAAAGGCAGAACAAGTAACAAGTTATTAAAGTTCATGCAAAGATAAAAAGTACCATAAAAACTTATGGAAATGATGCAGTGAGTGATGGGTTACTAAAATGTGGAATGGGATAAGCCTTGCATTTCTTCATGTTTGTAACAGGACTCAGAGGACATCAGACCAGCAGGATTAATAATGGGACACAATTGTGTTCCTTGACTTATTCACTATGGCACAATTACATTAATTAAGGCAATTTTTGTTACTCTGAGAAAATGGTGGTGTCACTTTGATTTACAATCCATAAAAAAGGGAAATTAGAAGCACCTCCAGAAAGGGCAGCACCTAAACTGATGAAATCATGCAGCAGTGAGGCTGAAGGACAAATGTGTTTAGGTTGTTTGATTATTGGTGACAGCTCTCTGATAAATGAGTTAAAAGAGATTTATTAGATGTGTTTCATGGAAACTGAGATGAAAAATGTATTGTCTGGGTTCTCAAACCACTGCAGAGTGGAAACATCCTGCAGGAGAGGGAAGGTGTCAGGACACTGACAGCACTGGGGAACAGAGCTCAACAGGAGACTGAAATCAAGTCACATCATTTCTAAGACAAGCTGAGAGTTTAGTCACAAGATGCACAGATCAGAACATGGACAAGCTGATGGTGACTGACAACAAAAAGCAAAAAGAGGTGCTGGAGTGAAAAATCCTCTGTGCAGAACATGGCTAAAACACTGCAGAGAAAAAGTGTGGGGACAGTGCCATGTGGGGCTGAAAAAAGGGAAAATCCTGGAGATGGAAAAGCAGCAGTGCCACACAAAGATCCTCCTGGAGCACTGAAGTACCCCCAGCACTGGGGGCACATTTGCCTGAAGAATTAATGGTTCCTCTGGAAGGGTCAAAACCATGATGGGCACCAGCATCTTTGAGAAATACTGGGATATATGGGAATATTTTGATTCTTAAAGTTTAAGAATTGGATTAAACAAAATAAGTGAATCTTAAACGTTGGGAGATATGGGAATATGATGATTACTGAGGTTTAAGAACCAGATTAAACAAAAACAAGTGAATCTCAAATATTGTGATATATGGGAATATTATGATTATTGAGGTTTAAGAACCAGATTAAATAAAAACAAGTGAATCTCAAATATTGTGATATATGGGAATATTACGATTATTGAAGCTTAAGAACCAAATTAAACAAAGTAAGTAAATCTCAAATATTGGGAGATATAGAAAGATTATGATTTTTGACGTTTAGGAACTGGATTAAACAACATAAGTGAGTTTTAGATACTGGGATATATGAGATAATGATGATTATTGAAGTTTAATAATCAGAGTAAACAAGATGGGTTAATTTTGACAGCTCTAACAAGTCAGATCACAGTTGGTGTGTTCATGGCATGAGCTCATCCCCACCCCAGTGTTGCTCAGCTGACCATCAGAGCAGTTTATGTCACTTGTGACTGTGCTAAAGAACTGCTCCTGACTCCTCTTCCCAAAGGGCTGCACAATGGGAATTCCAGCCTCCTGCTGAACCTCATCTTTCCAAATTGCTCTGTCTGTTTTGGCCCTAGGCTGTGTATTAGAAATGATAGAAGTGCTTGTTTCCAACTCAGAGCAGGAACTCCAGTGCCAGTGTCAACACGACAGAGTGCTCGTGGCTACGAGGGGGGAGCAGCAGACAGGGGCAGCAGAGCTCTGGGCAAGTAGGAACACAATTCCTCTCCCTGGCTGAAGCCCAGGCTCATCCCACCACAGCTTTAACCTTCTCCAAGCTGCCTGGGCTGGGATAGCTGCTCTGGCAGCAGCTGCAAATCAAACTGCTTATAATTATTCTTACAAGGCAAAACTGAAGGAACGTCCCTTGGAAATGGAAATATGGAAATGGCTCTGTGCCTTTGATGCTCATTCAGTGCTCTTTTAACCAGGGTTTGCCTCGTGCAGAGACACTGAAAAGAAAGAATCAAGCAAGAAATGAAGAGGATTTCTTGACAGGAAGCCAAAATGCAGTGTTTTATGCTGACCTACACAGATAATGAGGGGTTTCCCCCCACTCAGTGAGTGAACAGAAGTTCAGTTTCAGGAGGAGAATACCTTTTTGACAGCACATAAATCAGAATTTGGGACAGACACACACACAGCCCCAACAGACTGCAGTGGCTTGTCACAGTACTCAAGAATCACAGAATATTCTGACTTGGAAGGGACCCACAGGGATGTCCAAATTACACCCAAATAAGAGTCTTCAAATATAATAATTAAATTAATGACCAAGATCATAGAATCATAAAATAGCCTGGGTTGGATGCACACAAGTGTTCACCAACAGCCAGAACAGAAAGTCTGAACAGTCACTTATTTAATCCTGAAGAATTATTCCCCTGCCTAAGAGGAAATGTTTTTAATTGCAGACATTATAAGCTCCACAGAGGAATTTGCAAAATTCAAAGGGAGTTCACAACACTGCAATGCCAATTTGAATATTTAAATGCTTTGTCTCGTGCTGTTATTAATTTTGATGAGCAGAAAACTCTCTAACAACACAGTCAAAACATCCTGCAGACAAATGCAGGTAAGATTCAATTTAACATAGAGCAGTTTTTATTTACATGATGTGCATATGCCCATGGAAGGTGGCAAAATTCTCCATGGAGCACAAAGCCCAAAACAAGGCTGGGAATGCACACCCAGCAAGGTACCTGGGCTGTCCCTTTAGGATTCTCTCCATGGCATGCAGGAGTCTTACCTTGGATTTCTGTACAGGAAGCTGCCACAGATTTTATTTATAAACTCTTGCTTGGAATTTTCAATTATTTTATTCCCCAGTGCTTCTCCTTTTATGGCCATCTGTTTCTTCCCATATTTTGCCCCAAGGCACATCAGCTGTCTCCACAGCTGAATGAAATTCCCATCTCTGGCACAAAGGAAAACTTGTTATTTTTTTGTTTATTTGTTGAACCAGAAAGAAGCCACCCATCAAAAGGACAAACCTTTACTTATGAGTTGGGTCCTGGGATGCTGCACACATCCTCCCCCCAAATATCTGTATATTCTGACTTTGAAATGCAGAAAATAAGCAGGTTATTGAGTGTGGGAAACCTAACTACTGTTACTAATGTTAAAACTGCTCCTAAATATTTTATAATAGAGATAATTCTTGAAAATTTTCTGCTCAAACCATGATTCTTACATGAATAATTTCTTCCATGTAGTAACTGAGCAGAGAACAGCAATGTGCAGAAGGAATAATAATGATCTCAATCAGTGCAACTTAAAGAAACCCTGCTGCCTGGCTTGGCATAATGCAAGAAAATTATGTTTAAATCAGGAAATGATAAATGGGCATAGCTGCCATCATTGACTCAGAAGAGAAAGTGAAACACGGGATGGGAGAGGAGATGTGGAGAATTTGGAAGGAGGAAGTTAAGAAGAGCTTTATTTAGGCTTTTTATCTAAAATTTTCCAGGAAATGTTTTACAGCCAGGAGTGTCAAGATGAATTAAAAGTTGCTTGGAATAGGAGAAGCATCCAGCCATCAACAGCAAAACAGTTTCCATCAAACCATCCACCAATCCTCACCAAATCAGCCCAAATCCACCAATCCTCACCAAATCAGCCCAAATCCACCAATCCCCATCAAATCAGCCCAAATCCACCAATCCTCACCAAATCAGCCCAAATCCACCAATCCCCATCAAATCAGCCCAAATCCATCAATCCTCACCAAATCCTCCCAAATCCACCAATCCTCACCAAATCAGCCCAAATCCACCAATCCTCACCAAATCCTCCCAAATCCATCAATCCTCACCAAATCCTCCCAAATCCATCAATCCTCCACCAAATCAGCCCAAATCCCCACCCAATCAGCCCAAATCCTCCCATCCCCACCAAGTCTCTGAGCTCACACTCCTCACTTTGGCCCGACCACTCAATCCCCTGCAGTCCCCTGCTGAATTCCAGCCCCCAAACCCTCCCTGGAGGGACTGGCACTGGGAAATGGAGTGGGGAGGTGATCTGGGAGGAGTAAAACCCAAACAGAATCAAACAGCAGTCTGAAAAGGCAAAAAAGGGGATGGGCATGGCTGAGGATGGAATTGTGTAGTCAAGGACTCGGAGCACAGGAGTGAGCTCCAGCCGGCCCAAATTCTGTGCCTTTTCCTTGACACCTGAATATTCTGTATCATGAGGTTGTTTTGCTTTTCCAGCTACTCAGTGCCCCTAATACAAGTTATTCCTTCCCTAATACAAGTTATTCCTTCCCTAATACAAGTTATTTCCTTCTCTGCCAACCTCCCTGTGCTTGTTCCTTGCCCGCCACTGCTGGAGGAACTCACTGTTCCATGTCACCCAGTCCAGCTGGAGAATCAGATTAAAAGAGATGGAAGCAAGGCAATAATTTGGAGAGTTGGATCACTGAAGGAGTTTTGCTCAGTGTCACATCCTGACTGCTGAACAACACACCTAAAGAGAGAAAACATCTTTAAAGCCCTGCTCAAACCAGGCTCCTCGTGCCTCCAGTGATGGGAACTCTGAGGATCCCTGCAGCTCCTGATTCCTGCCTGTCAAACAAACCCTGCCATGCGATGCTCCTGCTCAGGAGATAAAAATCACTCTGTGTCTTCTGGGGACTGAGATCTTCATTGTGCTCCCTTTGAAGTCACCCGGAGTTTTGGCATTTGTCTCACTGCTGAAGGATTGGATCCCAAAGTGTTTGTTCAGCAGCTCTGGAAGGATGCCAGCCTCCATAAAATCAATTGAAATGCATTTTAAAGACATGGCCAATGCAAATATTTATTTGCAGGCTCCCAGACTCATCCCAGGATGTGGCATTTCTTTCCCAGCTGAAGTGCACAGCCATGCTGCCTGGCAGAGGCACTGACATGTTCCCCTCCTCTCCTGAGCCAACATTCCTGTTCCTGCAAGCATGCAAACCAGGAGCTTGTAAAGACTCAGCAGCACTGACACACTGCTCACTTTCTCATCTCCACTCATGGGATCATGCCTTTGATAAATCTGGCCCAGCAAGATCTTAATCCTCCCGTTGGAAGAAGTTCATGAACTTAGCAAGGTTTTCCCCTTGAGGAAGAATCCTCCTCAAGATAAGCTATGATATTTATTTTTCCAAAAATTAATTCTAGTGCTCCAATCAAAAACAAGAAAAAAAAAAAAAGCTGAGGGTATATTGCCAATACTTTCTAAAAGCACTGAGCACTAATTAGAGTGGAAATTAAGCCTTTTTTCCATGGTGCTGGTTGCCACCATGTCCTCACATTTTCAGGGCAGCACCCAGCAGAACACTGGGCTGTTTTCCAGGTTTGTTCAGAATCAGAAGCTGAGCTCTGAGGAAAGCTGAAGGCTCCCAGGGCAAAGAGAAGAGGCAGCCACCACTGGCCACATGTGCACAAGGTGGGAAGAGAAATGAAAGCAAATCCCCAGCACAGCCACTCCAGAGTCCTGACAGCTCTTGCAGGAACACATTCTTAAAAAACTGACCTCCAGCATTCCTTGTCATTTTGCTTTTTCCCTCCTGCATTATTTCCATGCATGAATTTCAATGTCTACAGTCTTTAGAAAGCCCCAAGATTTCTATAAATATCAGTTTCCCCAGCTTGTCTCTGTTACAGGCATGAAGTCCAGCACATATTCTCCATCTTCATACTGAATCCTTCTTAAAATCTCCTTTCATTATGTCAAGAATTATGAGAGTTTTGCTTAGAATTATAGAAAAAATTAAGTTAGGGACACCTGGAAGTCATTTATTGTATGGGAAATTTATCCAATTTAAACCTTCTCCCCTGGAATAATGTCACTGTCTTCACTTTTTTGCTCCCCCACCTCTGACAGAATTTTCTGCTTAGAAAGACAGAAATGTTGTGTTCCAAGTGCAGAGCCCTAATTATGGGATTATTGAAAAATTATTTAAATTAGATGAAAGTGTGAGAGTGTGGAATGAAATCACTTTTAAACCCAAACCACTCCACAGGATCCTATGAAGCTCCCTCAGAATGAAGACCCCTCTGCTTGCACAGGAAATTTAAAATCAAAATCTCAGCACTCACCACACTCCTGTGAACAAAACTCAACAATTGTGCTGTGTAAAATCACAAACATTTGTGACTTAAGGCTTTTTATTAATGACAGCAGAATCCTTTTTGTTCAGCCTCACACAAATGCAGCCTGTCCTATAAACTGCCCCTTCTCTTTGAGTTTAACCTCAACCAGAACCAGGTTTCAATACCAGTTCCAGGACACCCCTGTAAACAACCTCATAACAAACCCTTTAGCAAAGGGAACAATGGGCAGGTGTAACCTTACTTTTTTAACTATGAGCAAAAATTCAGGCTGAACAAACAGTTTAGAGGTGGTTTTATTTAGTTAAGACTGACAAGTCCAAACAAGCTAAAGACACCTCTCAATTTAGCATTATTTTCCTCCTGGCAAAAAAGGAAAAGGAGTATTTTTACAGTCAAATGACATTTGATTTCTGGGGTTTTTTTGCTTTAAATATTAAAATATCCCTCACACTTAATTATGGAAATCCCCCAGAAGACAACATGGACACAATAAAGAACAACTCCCTGGCTGCTGTACATTTTTCTATTTAAGACAACTAAAACAAAAGACATCATGACAGCATAAATACTTCTAAAATCCAGCACTGACTGAGCCTTTTCAGAGAAGCTTTTCCCTGTTAATTTTCAAACCACCACACACAATAGAAGCTTGAGTTTCCATGTGCAAAAATATTCTAATACACTAAAAATATTCTATTCAATTTTGGTCAGCATCTTACATAACCCAGAGCCAGAGATGTATTTCTTCAAAATACAGCCAGGAATACAAAGAATTCCACCTCTGTCCCACATTCCCAAGGCCCAGGGTGCCACAGCTCTGATTCACAGGGAGTTGGAGAATTAACTAAAAAGCCAAAATAGAGCAGAATAAGCCTGGATCAGGTCCTGGCAGCTTAGAGCTGCACCAAGACCCTGCAACCACGCTGGGGATGAGCCTGGGAGGAGCAGGAGCAGGAGGAGGAAGAGGAAGAGGAGCAGGAGGATGAGGAGGGAAGGATTTACTGCACATTTGCTCTCAGGGAACACCAGGCAGGTGCATCTGCAGGAAGTTTCCATAACTGAACTGAAAGCCTTGTACTGAGTTTATTTTGCACTTCTTGTCCTGACTGGGTTGGTTTTGCCAAATTGCTTTCCTGTGACTCTCCCTGGAACTAAGAGAGGGCTACTGCTGGAAATGATCAGCCAAACCCCTCCTCTCCTGCTCTCACCCAAAACTTTGCTGAATAACAACAGCAGCACCCCAAATGCTGAACCCCTGTGCAGAGGCTGAGACAATGCCCAGCTTGCAGGTTTGGGTTATTTGCCTGACATTTCTACAATCCCAGTGTTCTGTTTAAACTGGGATGTGAGGCTCTACAGACACCAAACTGCAGCAGCTTGGCTGGAGAATGAACAACAAAAGCTGCCCTGGAATGACAGCAGCAGGAATGTCACTGGTAGCACAGCTCAGGAGCTAAGTGCATACAAGAGGCACTGTCCAAATCTGCACTTAGTGCTATTTTTATCCCACAAAAACCCCAGAATATCTCAGGATGAGTATTGTAATGCATCAGAATTTTAATGCATTTGACTGTTGAATGGAGGAAAATAGATTTCAGCCACTTCCAACAAAGTTTTTATACTTTGATTTTTCAAATCCTTTCCATAGCAACTGTGCACAACCAGGATAAATACCCAAGTGAATGTGTCACCCACATCTTCACTGCCAAAGTGCCTTCTTTTCTCTCCTTGGGAGCACATTGTGCCAGATTTCCCTGAAGAAAAGCATTTCTCAGAGAACTGAAGAAGTTGGAATATTGGGGTCCCAGTTGCTGAAAGTACCATTTATTTTTTTTTTGCATTTCCTCCTCCTTGGAGTGGGGAGTGTGAGAATGGTGTGAAAGCACTGACACTTGAGACATGAGAACTGAGCTGAAGTGTGAGACAATGCAATTAGGAGTCTCATTGTGCAATACCTGCACCCCAGCTAAGTTTGAATTTCTCTGATTTTCCCTACAGAAGTTCTGCAGGACAGCTGGGAAAAGTCTGCTGCACAATCAAGAGCTCTCAAGACTTCATTAATTTCTGTCAAAATCCCATCATGTTAATGAGGGACTAATTTATAACCTGAAGATATTGACTGGAATTGAGTAACTTCAAGGAGTTCAAGATGCCTGCATGTGAAAATTCTGATAGATATTGAGAAATACCCCAGAGGCTTCACTTCTCAAATTAATCCTTCAAAAAGACACAACTGTACTGCAAGCATCACATAAAGACTCCAGATGTTATCTCCTCTAATTCCCTTCCACAGAACAAATCAAACAGAGCTGGATGTTGTAAAGTTCTCTGTAAATATGGAAATATTGAAATGACTCAAACCCCAGCCCTTGCAATGGGACAGTGGCTGCAAAGTTCCTGCACCTTATGGCATTAAAGAGAAATACCACTAAATAGCTTGAAATGATAAATTTTCAGCATTTGATTGTTACTGCAGATACCTACATTAAATACAAATAACACCATCTGCCTTCACTTTGGAAAGAACTGCAAGAATAAATTAACTTTGGAGCTGCAATCATGAAAAGACCTTGCCTTAAAGCCTGACTTTATTATCAACAACCACAACAGGGAAGCCTGACTGTGCATTTTGGAGAGCTACAGCCCCCAGCAACTCTTTGATTCTGATTTTTGAAATCAAGCCCTTTCATAAAGGGGCTCGAGGTACAAGTTTTGTGCCAAGACCCTCCAAAATCTCACAGTATTTGCACAGGAGTGCCCTTACCATATTTGATTAGCACCAGGTCCCATAAAAACATTCTCCTTTGTCACAGTTACAGATTGCCATGTCCCTTTCAGAGCTAAAAGGAACCCAAATATCATTTAATTCACCCTGAATGTTTGTTGTGCTGTTGTCAGGCTGTAACTGCCCGTGGCAAATCAACTGCAGCTGCATTTCCAAGCAAGCACAGAAAGCAGCAGTGCTGAAATAGATGGGGATTGGAAAAAACCTCCCTTCTGCTGGATTATAGAAACAAATGGTAAAAGAATGCATCCCCAGCTCACCATATGCAATTTCAATGTCACTACTTTTCTGTTTGGGACTAGAAATATCACACTGCAAAGAAAGATCAACATTTGGCTTTGTTTTGATGTATTTATTTTAAATTTTAAACTAGGTTTTGCTTGCTTTCTAGTTTTTCCCTTCTCCCCTGCAATTATTGTGTTATCTGGTATGATTAGGTGTTTAAATAAATTTAATAATCTTAGTTATTCTGTGAAAGCAGACAAGTAGATATGTGATTAAAATACCTTAAGTGTATTTTCAGTTGTAATAATATAAATCCAATTCTTAAATGAATGGCTCACACAGGGATCAAACCCAGAAATTTGGTGGTTTTAGCACCAAACGGAGCCAATTATAAAATAAATCACCTCACAATATCTCTGGGGGTCAGAGAAATGCTCTGGGGACACTCCTGATTTGATTCAGTTTGCATTCAGTACAACAGGAAAAGAGCCTTATTAGCAGAAATTGTTGTCTTTCAACTGTTTTCTCCTCATCTTCAGCAGCTCTTTTACACATCCATATATATAATATTAATGTATTTGTACATACAAATAAATGAACGAATAAATAAATCTCTCTTTATATATATATATTTTTTTTTCCTGAACCAGGAACAGCTCAGGATCATTTCTCTCACAATTCCCAGGGAGCCACAGGAGCAATTTTCTTCCCTCAACCATAAATCCTCAGTGGGCCATGCACAAGTTCCCATTTCCCTGGACAGATGTGGAATGACACAGAAACCTGGCACAAAACCCTTCCTGCTGCCTTGCAGGAGAGAGAACTGATAAACATCACTTGGGGATGTTTGGATTCAGCAGCACACTGCTCTCACACACTGTGCTCCATCATCACATGATCCTGCACTTTTCCAAGAAAAACCCAGTCAAGTGAAAAGGCTTCATTACCATCAACTCTCTTTTTCCTTAAAAGTTACATAATTACTGTGCAATCTCTTCTAAGATCTCCTTTATTTCAGCTTTAATTACTCACTTCAATGGAAGGATTATTTCATAAAATATATCTTTTCAGTGAAGTAAAAAGCACAGCTCTCTTTCTCTTTGCTGCATATATTTTGTTTACCACTTGCCAAGATGTTATTTCACATATGTGAAAAGAAAACTGGACTGAATACATGTGAAATAAACTCTTGGCAAAGGCACTGCAAGGGCTTGCCATTGGGAAGATTAGATTCACAAGAAAAGCCTTCAACTTTTTCCAAAATCAACAAAAGTATTAAAAAAAAAAAACCAACAAAACTTCATGAAAAGGAAAAGACAGGATTTTTCAGGTAACTCTGGATTTGCAAGTGATGAAGATTTTCCCAGAAGACCTGCACATCTCACTTGTGTGTCCACCACAATGTCAGGGTTCCCATGCTGAGGAAAGGCAGAATTACAAAGGCCTGGCTTTATCCCAGCCTGTGTTCCTCACTTGTTTAACAAGACTGAAACTCCTGATCAAATCATCAACAACTCTGATTAGAATTTGTTTTATTGATTAGAATTGTTGTTAGAATTCTGATTAGAATTGAGACAGCACTTAAATTCTGCAGCTTTCCTTGATTTTTCCACCACATTGCTTAGTCCATAAGCCACATTATCTTCTATTTTAGTCCATTAGAAATGCTTTAATTACTAATTTGAGAGCTCCAATTTGAGAGATGTTAAAAAGCAGATTTCTGACCTTCTGTATGCACAACTCCTGCAGACCAAGACTTAATTGCAAGGCAGGAATTTGCTGCACACCCAGCATTTGCATCTCTCGAGTTCTCAGCTGGGGCAGAGAACTGTTTCCAGCCAAACAGATGCTTGTAAAATTGAAAATGAAATGATTTCATTTAGCAGCTTCATCTCACCAAATGTGCACAAATTCAGCTCCCAGGAAAGTTTTCCAGGTGGAGATTTACTAGAAGATACCTCCAAGATGGAATTTTAGGAGACACAAGTTCAGGAAAAAAAGTATCACAAAGCTGCTACATAAATTCAACATTGTAGAGAAATATTTTCTAATTAAATAAATTTAATTTAATCTTATTAAATTATCATGTATCTACTTTAGTTTATCCATAAAATACTGTTAAAATCAGATTAAATTGCACCATCAGCTATGCCACACCTGTCCATAACAGTTCAACTGTGCAGCTTGGTCAAACTTGCAGTTATTTCTTTCCACTTCCCAACAGCCAAAATATAAAAGTAAATGGCAAAACACCCATGAAAAACTCCCTTTTAAAGTAATTTTAGAGCTAGCAATTTTCTCACCATTTTTCAAAACTTTACAGGTGAAAAAACCAGTCAGAGTGAGATTGAGCTCCCTGATAAAAAACCCACAAGAGCAGGAACAAAACTCTGGAAGGATTCAAGGATCCCAAACTGCTCCTTTTCTGCAAAAAATTCCCATTTCTTTCTAATCTCGAACAAAAATCAAAGCTATGAGGAGATTTATGACAAATCAAACTGCCCTTTTATCCCTGTCACAAACCACAGATTTTGGTTCAAACCCAGTTATTACAGGAAAAAACCCCACTTGCACAGCACAAACACTGCCAGATCAGAGCCCTCCAATGTCTTATGAGCAGAAATTGTTGCCTTTCAAGTGTGTTTTGTCCTCACCCTCAGCAGCTCTCAGGAGATGCTAGCAGGTATAAACATGCTCTCTTTTAATTACAGAACTGCATTACTGCTCTAACTGATTCCCAGCTCCAGCAAATTAGAATCAAGTGCCCATTGTGCACAACAATCATTTAATGGCTGACAAACCATCATCAAGCAAGCTTTAATGAAGAAAGCTGGAAAGCTGCCCAAGTTTTATGGCAGCACACTCCAAAAGAAAGAGTTACAATCTGTATTTAAGATTAAGAGAGCCTTTTAATCCAGATGGCCAGAATTAAAGAAGGCAGTGCAGGGAAATTTTGATCAAAAGGGAGAGCAACATGAAAGTCCCAGAATTCCCCCAGAAAACCACGGCTAATTATTCCAAACACAGGCTGCACGTTTGTTTGGTACTGGGAACAACTCAGAGGGAAATACAATGGGGATATGTTCCTTTCTCTGGGATAATTCACCCACCCATTAGCCTTTCCATCATAAAGCAGCAAGAAATCTCTGCAGGCAGAACTGGCTGGACAGTTAAATAATAAAATTTTCAAGAAGCTTGCAAAACAAGTGACAAATTATTTCAGATTTTCAGCTTTAAGCGACGGCTGAGTGAAATGGAAGCTGCTGCAACTAAAATGTGAACAGGTCCTGAGTTTCAGTGTTGTGCTGATAATTAATAAATGACACCCAAGTTTCACCCAAGTTTGCTCCCCTCTGCTTTAATTCCCCTGGAAGTGCTGACACTCCTCAGCACTGCTCAGAAGATGCTGTTTTCTCTGTGATGATTCACTCACCCATTAGCTTTTCTATCAATTCCAAAGAAATCTCTGCAGGCATTAGTTTGGGGAGTGAAATAATAACATTTTCAAGGAATTTGCAAAATAAATCACAGGTTATTTCAGATTTGCAGCTTTAAGATACAGCTGACTAAAACTGAATCCCTCTAATTGTTCTTAAAAAGTACACACACCAATTTTTAGTGCAGCAATAAAGCAGCAAGAGGCTCTGTTTTTCAATGGTTCTCTTTCTGCTGCTGGGGGTTTTACAGAAACCCCAGTGAGGGGAGGTACACAAAGAAGTTGATTGCTCAGCTCCTCTACAATAAAAACATTTGTCTTTTGCAAGGAGTTTTTATGTTGATGAAATAAAACCTCTGTAAAATTCAGCAATTAATTAGAAATCAGAGAGTCCTGCCAAGTTTGAACTTGCACAAGCCCAGCTTCATTCCACCTTCCAAAAACACCCAACAAGCCCCCATTTTGGACACCTACTTCATTTTGCTCTGCTGCTCACATCCCTTCCTTTGATGTGTTTGCTGAGGCCAAGGAGGGCTGAGCTGTGACATCAATCACTTTGTCACAGCCAGAAATCCTGATTCAGACAGAAAATAAGGAGCTCAGTGGGCAAATCCCAGGGAATGATGGTGCTGCCCCTGAAGCTCAGAGCAGCCTGGCAGCTCTGCTCTCTGGTGCTCTGCAAAGCTGAGCAGTGATCTGGGCTCTGACACTCTGTGTTCTGCTCTTGCACAGCTGGAAGGAGATCATGGCATCTTTGATTTGGATTTGTTTCTGTTTCCTGATTTTCTGACAGCAGCAAGCTTTGAAAGTGTGCCAGGCTCCCTGGAATGAGGAAGGACTGACAAAACCTGAGCACTGATGGCACTGCTGTCCAGATTTTGTGTTATTTATATGCACACAGAAGGAACTTTAGGTCTCCCTGCTACCAAATACAAAAACCCCAGGGAATGATGGTTTTTTTTGTTTGTTTGTTTTTTGTTTTTTTTTTAAAGGGCAACATTTCTACTTTATGGATTAAAGGAGTTGAGGAAAAATTTGCTGAGAACATAAGTGACACACACAGAGGTTTGACAAAAAGGAAATTAAGACCCAAACATCTGAAACTCCAGGTTCATCCTGGCTGCACAACATCTTCCATTTTCTAAATGTTATCATTTTCCCTCTGAGCCCTCTCAGGGTGAACAAAATATTACTGACATGACTCAAAATCAGAAAAAATCCTGCAGCAAGTGAGTGTGAACTGAATGACCAAGTGTGCTGCTGCTAACAGCATCTCCTGCATTCTCTGCAGACTGAGCAGTAAAAAGCAAATCCTGGCCAAAAGCAAGAGTGATGGAAGTGCTGCTCCCTGTGGGACAAGGAGCAATCCAGGACTGCTCAGTCCCCCTTATCCCAATTGTCTTGTGCAATGTCAGGGTCTGAGCTGCTTTGGGCACAAACAGGGCACTGCATTCCTGGGCCAGGAAATCACAACTGTCACTCACAAGCAATTACACACAGCAAAAGCCAAATCCAATGGAGCTGTGACTGTGCTCAACTATTCAGCAAGAACAGCCCTGAAAGGAGAACAATCAAACAACAGAACAATCACACATGAGCTTTAGTCATGAGAGACACAGGAGGAAAATCTAACTGAGGAAAAGAGATCAAAACTGCCAAAACAAGAGGCAAGAAGAAGCTGAAAGCAGCTGGCCTGAACTATTGCAGCCCTTCCAGGACTCAGGGAAGGCAGTGCAAAATATCAGAGTCAGGCCTGTGTCTGCACTTGGGAACTGGCTCCTGCTCCAAAGCTCTGCTCTCTGCTGTACAAGGGAATTCTTAGGATAACTGAGTTTGAAATTACAACATACCATACTGAAATAAACACTGGAGAACAAATAATTATAAAATAGCCATTAAAATGTCCCCCCCAAATCAATGTATTGTTTATTTGTGGAATGCCTGCAATTGTTTTTTTAAGGGACTCATAAAAATTCCTCACTCACCAGGAGTCCATTCATGAGGGCAATGAATTTCCAGAAAATCCAATTTTTTATACAGCTCAAGAGAAATATTTTTGGATACAAACTTAAAAAAAAAATAGTGCTTTTAAACTATTAGCTTTATTCCTTAAAATGAACGAAGACTTGCCTGCAATGTAAACAATGAAAATAAAATTAAAAGAAGGAAGACCACAAGTCTTGTAACCTAAACACAATACCCATTGTCTGGACTTCCCCATTTCCATGAAGAACATCTGCTTTTCATTTAGGATTAGAACATTCTGCTAAAATTACCAATATACTGGGATAAAACTTAATTTAAAATTTCCAGATGAACAACTTCAGCTAGGATCTGATGGCTGTTCCCTAAGTGAGAATTGCCATTTTAACTCTGGAACAATGATTAAAATCCAATACTGAATCCTTGTTGCAGTAAGTTTTGATGATCTCAGAGAGAACAGTAGAAAAAAACACCACATAAAACTCAGATCCACTGGCAGCCTCTGTCCCTGCCTAGCCAGGAAAGCTTGGCTTGTGGCCTGGAATGTTTGCAATTCCAAGAACTCCCAGTATTTTTCAGTGAAGAGACACTCAATTGCCAGGGATAAAAATTCAACTTTCAATGTGCTGCAGTTGATTTTGAGAACAAGGACAACAAACTTCTCTCTGATTTTCACTGCCTTGGCTCTTCTGCTCAATAAAAAGCTATGGAGAGACCTGAGCTGGACAAAAAATGGGAATAGAAGGGGCTCCTCCTCCTTTTTGTTTGTGTGAGGGGGTGAAAACAAATTTGGGAATTGTCAGTGATGTCAGTGTGCTCTGGTTTGTAACAAAACACACAAAACCCAGCAGCCCCACTGCAGCTTTGTACAAAAGCTGCAAGAGAAGATTCAGCCCAGCTTCTCCTTGTGCTCCTCTTTCCATGGAATTGGGGTGAAATAACTCCAAAACTCCAGTGGAGAGTCCAGAAAGGTCTGTGCAAAATCCTGACAGAAAATATAGGGTCAGAAAGATGGACTCACTCTTGTCTGAACGAGGGCAACATCAAATTCTGACAAGGGAAATAGAATATTTTTTTAAAAGGTATCTGAGGCCATCAGTATCCTGTGGACAGCCTTGAATTGCCAAGAAATTACATTAGGTTCAGGCATGAAGAAGATACAGGAAAAACAAGATTAAAAAAACGCTTTTTTAAATATAAATGTTAAGGTTTCAAGAGTAACTTTTGATGTTTAATTGTCAAACGTGGAGGGAGCAGGCCTTGGCAAGAGCTGAGGATCAGAACTCCCCAGGCACACAGGGCTGGGGGAGGCTGCTGACAAGGGGCAAGGAAGGAATAGTTCCCAAAAATGCCTCCTAAATTACACCTGATCCTCCAAAGGCAGGAAAAACAGGTACTGACAATTTCTCATTGCTCAATGGGGATGCAAATATTGGAAGGTGCATGTTTGTGCAAGAATGGAAAATCAACCAGAATATTAAATTGGCTTTATAGGGAGAGCAGAATAAATGCTGGGCAAGGCAGTCAGCTCTCACTGAAGGAACAGAATAAAACACAGAACCTGATCCTAACCCTAAGTCCACTCTTTGTACAGAACAAATTTAAATATTTAAATGCAAACAAAAACCAATTAAATATAAAAATTAAGTATAAACTGGTTAACAGCACCACACTATTACTGATGTAATTCATTTGTCCAGTAGCTGTTTAAAATGGAAGTGTTTGCAAGCACAAATTGAATAAATGCTGCATTACTCAACAGAGTATTGTGAAAGAACAGAAAGACTGAAGAAAAATTATGGGTTTTTTTTTTAACATGACAAAGCTCAGGAAAAGTGCAGAAAGGGCCAGTAATGAACAGCATTTTTTATAACTTTCTGATAAAAAAACAAGTCCATGATTGAAAAGTAAATTGTTTAGAAGCATTGCTATATCAGCTTACAACTACCATTAGAACAAAAGAATACAAAAGGAAGCTGCAAGTGTTGGTTCTGAGAGCTTTCCATTAAATAACCTGAAGTAAATCTGCAAATCTGGAAGATGAGAAGATGAATATTTTTATTTAAAATGCAGCATCCAGAGCATGCAAAGGAGACATTCAAAGGCAATGCAAGCAGGTGTGAACAAACACAGAAATCATGGACACTGAGGACAGGAGAGCACAAGTGTTGGGATGTGGGGAAATCCAAAGGAAGCAAGAGATGGGACTGGAGGGAGTGAATGAGACAGGAGAATTCCAGCACTGAATTCTCAGCAATGAAACATCCTGGAGAACTAAAGCAAAGCTGAGAAAATGTTACAAATAACTGGAACAGAGGAAGGTTTGAACCAAACTCTATTGGATGGGGCTGGAGCACTTTATAGTGAGCTGGAAAAGCACAATAGGAGGATGGGAGGCTTTGAATGCTTAACACAAAACATTTGTGGCCCATGAATGAAATATTTCCAGCTCCCAGCAACAATGACAAAATTGTCCCAGCAAAAGGGAAACCAGGAAAGTACTTAAGAGCAAAAATGATACCAGTGGTTTGCATAGCAATAACATCTGTGACTATGTCAATAAAAGCACAATAAAGAATGAGAGCTGTCTTCATTCAGCTTTAAAAATACCTCTGGGTGGGATACAGAGAGAAAAATGAGCTGAGGGCTTGCAGGGCTGGAGAAATGCCAGCTCTTGGGTTTTGTGGACTAACTGATTCTTCCTAATTGCCACTAATTTCTAATCTGGGCAAGAGATAATTTCCATTCTTCCCTTCTGCCCTCCAACTCTTTGCCATCCAGAACAAACAGATTTTTGCATCTGAAGATCTGGATTCTGTGATGCCCCTCACAGCACAGAATGAGAAGTCCTAAATGAAAAGATTCCAGTGGGACAATGGGCTCTGTGAGTCAGTTCAGAGCAGGACACCCCCTCCTGGGCTGGCTCTGCTCTACCTGCAGGTGGTGAGAAGCTCACTGCAGCACCAGG
Source organism: Alaudala cheleensis (assembly GCA_013398995.1). Lineage (NCBI taxonomy): Eukaryota > Metazoa > Chordata > Aves > Passeriformes > Alaudidae > Alaudala > Alaudala cheleensis. The sequence continues at coordinate 281,914 of VWYE01011790.1, read as the reverse complement.
ATGGGCTGCTTTGCTTTCTGAGCTGTGCTCCTGCAGGATGAGCAATGCCCTCTGTGCTTCCCCAGCTGTTTCCTGGCAATGGGAGTGCCCTGCTGAGTCTCACATGGCTCACACCCACAGTGTGTGAGGCTCCTGAAAACCCCCAAGTTTGGGTTCTCGCTTGGCTCCTCATTCTGTAACCCCCAACGTGCTCCCAGGGCTCAGGCAGCTCCTGCAAATCCCCTGGAATGTGTCCAGCTGTCCCCCACCACAGTGCAGTGTGCACCTGGATTCCTCTGTGCTGCCTGCTGAACCCAGCCTGGGCTCCACAGCCCCAAGAGAGACACTTCAAAAGGTACAACACACAACAGGGATGAAAAATTACAGGTTTCACTCTGCAGGGAAATGATTTATTGATGCTGAGAGCTGAATTTAGTAACCAGACACTATCTGAAGAGAAAAAAGCCCCACTCAGCCATGGAACAGTAAGAGGAGGAAGCTATTCCAGCTTTTGATGTAGCTGTGTTCCAAATTCAAAGCTAAAATGAATGGGAAATCAGTTATCCAATTTACTGAAATCCAATCTCAGACTGGATTTCACCCGTGGCTGTACCTCAAAGGCAGAAGGGACTTAGTCATATTTTTACATAACTAAATTCCTGAGTCACATTACAGAGGGGAGAGTCAAAGGGAGCTCCAGAACAATTTCTGCCATTACATATTTTCTCTTTATAGTATTGCTTGTAAGGCATTAATGTTGTAAGACTGATTACAAAACTTACAAACCTTTCATCATTGATCATGGCTCATTTCTCATTCAGACTCACATTAATTCCCACAGCACTAATTCTGCATCATGGTATCAAGAGCAAATGATGAGTACTGAGCCAATTTTAAGAAAGCAATAAATAATTTGCAATTAATCATCTGTTCAAGCAATAATCCTTTTGAAACATCTCAGCAGTACTACAGGCCTCACAGAAAGGAATGGAATGCAGCTGTCTAGAAAGCATTTCTGGATGTCACAGCACCCTCTGAGCTGGGTTAGGGAAGCAATGTCAAAATGCTGCCAGTTTTATCCAGCTCAGATTAATGAGATGATCCACTGCATGTGAGATGCACTGAACTCCTGCCTCACACAGAGAAGAGACCTTGCAGCAGCCCAGCACACCCCAGAGCTGTCTCACACCTGCATTTCCCCTCTATTTACACTGTCTGTGAGTAGGTTCTGCAGGAAAAAAAGCCAATTTCAGTCCTTTGTTTCTAAAGCCACAATTCCCCACCTCCTCTTGCCTTGCTCAGAGCCACAGGAGCACTGCTGTCACTCATCCTGCTCCCACCTCTGCAGAGCCCCACTGCTCCCAGAATGTTTTATCCCAGAGCAGCTCAGGCCACTTCCTCCCCCACAGCTCAGGGATTACAAAGTCATTCCAGAAATATGATCTTGAGCACATCAACTCTGCTGCACCCCACTGCACTCATTAACCCTCATTTCTCTGTGCAAAAACTGGATTTATTCCTTTCTGTACATTATCCAGCAAGCTGGAGAGCTAAAGAATGCTCCCATGAAACTCAGCAGTGGCTCAGTGTCAGTTCAGAGCTGTCAAACCTGCTGATTCATTTCAGCAGCATTTACTGTGCTTCATTAATTCTAGATCTCCATGTTTTCAACAAAATAATGAAGTTATATATAACTCAAAGCAGCAGCACCAATAAATCCTTCAAGCCTTTGGCAACTCCTTTAATCCAAAGTAATCATGTTTCCTTGTATAACAAGTCTTGTGATGTCTGTAATAGCATCTCACTATAGTAACAACAGCCTTCATGTTATAGCTCTCTGCATGCCTCGAGTATTAATCAGATCCCAGATTTAAATATGAAATTAGAGAACTCTTGATACTCTTCCTGAAGCAGATATGCTAATCAGAGCCCCCCCTCCCTCCCAAATTAAAAAAAAAAGTCCAGTGAAGATCAGGCCTGTGGAGTTGTTGCTGCTGGAATCCCAGATTGCAGCTTGCTGGTTATTGCTGGGCTCTGTTACCTCATCCCTGCACACTGAAATAACAATTCTCAACTGCCAGGCTGGTCCAGAGGCAGTTTGCTCTGCCACAAGCTCTTTTGCTTTGCTTTTAAACAGAGGAATAAAAGAAAAAAAATCTCACCAGAAGGAAGGATTGCAGACTTCATGCTAGAACTGGGAATATAATTCACCTTCAGATGCAAAGGACACAATGATCAAAACACTTATTCTTCAATTTAAAAATTTCTTCATGGAAGCAACATTCTTCTATTTCATAAGGGAGCTTAAATCCTAGCAATTCTCCAAATACCCTGACCTTTCCTGGTATTGTCCTGAGCACTGCTGCAGCATCCTCCAGCAGCTATTGCTAAAGGGATGCTACTACTGACCAATCCTGCCTGAATTTAACCTCACTTAGCAGGAAACTTGTTACCTTCATGCCTCAACTTAACTAAAATTATCATTAACAGCATTACTTCCTTTCCCCTAATCTCCCATATTCATCTCTAATTTCCACTGTGTATAAAGAACAGTCACAGTCAGCTCCTTGACCTTTATCAACATGTTTGGCTACAATCAAGATTTTACTCCGTTGAGCAATCCAAACATAATCAACAGGCATAAATCTACAAATTAAACAATATTAAATTGCATATTAAATGCATTCAACAACTTGATCTGAATACTAAAATATAGATTAAATCCAGAAAGCAGAAGTATCAAATGCAAAGAAGTTTCTTTTAGAGGCTGGAAATAACATCTTGTTTTGCATTTCCATCTTCTCTGCCCATTACCCTTTTCAGATCTAGTAAAGATTAAACTCCAGCCTCAGTTTCATGACTGCCTTTCCCTGAAAAGAAGCCCAAGGTATCAGAATTCATTAGATATGAGACCACTGCCTGTGGAGGAAGAGATGAAATGAGTTTTAGTGCTCGAGTTACTCTTGCAGAAAGGTGAGCACACCCAGGTACCAGCAGTGCTTTCACAGGCACCATGTGTGGCAAAGGCAGATGCAGAGATTAGCACACATAAATCACTCACCCAGGGAGGGAAAAAAGCCTCCTCCAGTGCCAGCTAAGACAACTAACACAAAATGCATGTTTTTACAAGGGCTATTCAAGGAGCAGCATTAGTGGGGAGAGTGAGTCATGGGCCAGCAAGCTTCACACACTGCAGCTTCTCCGAGTGAGAAGACAAAGGGAATTAGGACTTAGATGATTATTTTTTTTAAATACCCAAGAAGCATTAGCAAAACCAGCTGCTGCACTGAAATATTTCTAAATAGCTTTGTTATGCCTTCATATTCTCTTCCAGTAGGAGTTTTCTCTTTCTGCCTTGCTTTGGCTTTGCTGTTGTTGGCACGCTGTCTCAGCAGACACTAGACAAATAAACTTTTCAACAACATAAAGACTTTTAAAACTGTATCTCTTAACCCCTATCCCCTTGAGAGGCTGGAAAGTGGTTGCTTAATTCTTTACAGGTTTACTTGTGCCTCCCTTCTCCATTTCTGTGACTGACTTTCTTAAGTTCCCCCAAAAATAAATAAGCAGTTATCTCCACCTAAATCACAGTTTGTATCTATTTCCTAAGCATGGATTTTTTGTATTTGTTGATTAGCCTATTGGATTTCACACTTGACTTGCAGGGGATTAAATTCGTTGCCCAGTGGGCTTGAGTGAGTCCTTTCCAATCACAGGAGTTGATCTGGGATGTAACAAGTACTGCCTCAGAACCCTCCCTGTCAGATGACAAAGCACTGATGTTCTGCACATGCAGAGTTTGCCTCCTAATTTATTCCCACAATCTCCCAGCTTTAAGGTCATTCCAACTGGACCAGTTTTATTCTGTTTATTTCCGTGTTTTAACTGGAATAGAGTCAATTCACCTCTTGTCTATGAGAGTCCTGTGCCATTAATGCCATTTTGCACTATTTTACACTTCAGTAATGAGATCTGTGCTAAAAGACCTTCCTGCACAGAGATGGCAGCAGAACTGCTGCACACAGACTTCCAATCAGCTCTGGCAGCTGATCCTGATCACATTTCAGCCATGAACTTCCTCCCTACCAGGGCCTGCAGCTCAGCCTAACTTTTTACAAGTTCTGTTGTTAGATTTCCAGCTCTAGCATTTTCTGTTTACCAAAACCACTCCTATTTATCCAGTAAAACTGCACTGTTTTCAGGTTGCTGTGTAACAATTAAATGACTAAATATCATCATCACATCTGCAGGCCAACAAAAAGCTTTCCTATATATTAAAATAACAAACTCAGTACCTCACAATCAGCTTTTGCTTACTGAAACACCACATGTAGGAAAAGCTTTGGTGTCCCAGACTCAACACTGCAACCTGCAATAACTCATCACTAATTTGAAACACATTATTTAATACCTACAGTGGGGTTTTAGAGGTTGAGAAACCAAGAAAACAGAAAAAAATCCTAATTTTTTTTTTTTTAATGTCATGCCCTCCAAAGTTAAAAGTTAAAAGTCCAAAGTTTTCTCTTGGCTAATTTTGTATTACATCTATAACAATGCAGACTTTTTTGATGTCTCTCCATGAGGTCAGGGACAAAGTTAATTTACAATGTACAAGATTTAACTTTCCAACCACTTCAACCTTAAATCAACTACGAGAAGTCACTGCTAAGAAAAAATTACCCCTGAAGAGATATGAGAGAACCAATCCTTATCTTCTCAGGCACCAAGTGGCTCCTCTTGGAACCAAAGCTGGGTCTTAACAACAGAATTGGTCATTAATTTTTATCACTCCTAAGATATCAGGTGGTTTCTCCAGGACTCCAGCCAATCCCATAAAAACAACTGTGCTGTATGGCAGATTTCAGCTGGGAGCCAAGTTTTAATGTGTTCCAAAAAAGTGCTGGAGAAAGGAAACTTCAGGGGAACATGAAGTACAGAGAGGGAAAGGAAACATCAGCTCTTTGCAGAGATGTTCATTAAGGTGCAAACACCAGGAAAATATTCAAATAGAGAGCTCAGGCCAGTAAGAGCTAGGTGAGGATTAATTTTAAAGGCTCTCAAATATGCCTGTTTTATAAATTAGTGTCAAACAAAACTCAGCAGCAACATGGATGCAAATCTTTGAACTCTCAAGCTGGTAAAATTAATTCCAGTGTTCACAGAGGAAGAAACCCTGAGACATGCTGAAAATTTAAGCTGAGAAGTTGTTCACCAACAGTTTTCCAAATGAGATTTCCACACAGGAGCACGTCTTAAAATTGATGTTCTGTTCTTAAGATCTTAATTTCCTCTGTGAATTAGCAGCTACTGGCATTAAAGAGAGGCTGGTACTAAAGCCACAGGATTTTCCAGCAGCTCTTCACATTTCTATCGACTTCATTTATTACCATTTCCCAGTTCCACCTCTATTTACAGGAAAATCACTCCAAAGCTGAGAGGAAGGCACTGCTGCTTGTGCAGGAAGGTTCTGTGGTGTCCGTTAGACGTGGCAGTGCCACAGCCCCATGCACTTGGGGGATGTGGTCACTGCCTGCATGAGCCCACCCTGACAGAAATGGCCTCAGAGAAGGTCAGGAGATGTTTCCAGGGCAAATCTGGATTGTCAGGAGGAGCAAACACAGCTAACAATGAAAATATCCTGGTGGGGAGCATTTCACAGGCTCCAAGATGACCAGGCACGTTAATCCCTAATGAAGTAACTCAATTAACACTTGGGGGGTGCTGAGGCAGCCCTGGCCCAAGGCATTCACTGCACCTCTGGGTAAGGCTCCAACTGGTGTTTATGGAAATCTGGCACTGATTTGGCCAGCAGCAAACTCTTCTCTTTTCTATTTTTTAATTTGAATGATCTGCAAGGGCTCATATCCTCTTGGACTGAGATGCACATTGTAGGATTTATCCTCTTAATTAGAATTCAAAAAGCTCATCAGAGGGTTTGTCTGTGTTGTGTAATTTCTTATTCTTCACATGGGAACAACAGAGAGCATCCTGAACAGTCTGTTCATTCTTTGTGACAAAGTATATTGGAATGGAAGAGATTGAATCCCTGAATTCTATCACTTCTTTACTGGAGATTCTTCCTTCAAAGGAAGAAGAGTCAACAGAGTTTGAAACTCTTTCTGGAAGAGAACTGCTTCCCCAAAACAAAGATTTTACAGCTTCAGTCTAGCAGTGCCCTTCTGAATTGTGGGGTGCTGTGTTCATCATTAGCTAAAATTACTCTAAAATCTTCAATTAAGTACAATTTCCCATCATTTACTACCATGGCACAAATCAAAACATTGTTACTTCATGAGCTCAAATACTCCCTGTTCCTTCATCAGCTCAAATACTCCTTGTTTAGGTGCTGATCCCAGGAGGGCAATGAAAATGAGCCACAAAGAACAGCAGAGCTCTTTGTGATGGGACTGCAGGTGGAGTTCTTATTGAAAGAACAAAGTCTAGAAAGCACAGAGCCCCTTGGGAGAGAATGGCTGATATTGATCACCTCCACTGATCAATACTGATCATTGATACCACTGATCAATGGTGCTCAGAAAGAGGAAAACCAGGATTTATTGTCTGCAGAAGCTTCATGGAGAACACAGAGTGCACATCAATGCTGCTGCAGGTTCTGTCCAGGCTTTTCCTGCAAAACCTCTTCCCCTCACACAAAAAGTGATGAGATAATAAATTTATTCCTAGTAGCACTTTCCATTTCATAGTTACAGGAGACTGACTGTGAAATTTTACAAAGAGATTTAAACTCCATCAATGTTTTGACACTAAGACAGCAATTCAGTTAAACAGATGAAAAAAAAGATACAAACCAGCAAAACCTGTTGCTAACCCAAATGCCATTATTGCATTGCTTTCAGTGGGTGTTTTCCCCATATATCTGACATTTCAAACAGAAATGGTAACTGGATACCAACTGTCCTTCCCCCTCCTTCCCTCCAAAGCAGCCCATGTCTGCACAAGCCCCTCCCTGCCCCGAGGGCACAAACACACATTTATTCAGATAATCATGGAACAGGAGTATTTGTGCTCATCACTTGCTGACATCAGTCCCAGGAAGATCATTTGAATATAATTAATGACAATAATTGAAATTATCAGTGAAGGTATCAGGGGAAAGGCCAGGAGCTCATGTTTTGGTAGCAAACAGAGGCACCACTTCACAGGTATTTCTAAACCCTTCCAAAAGCAGCAGAAGGCATCAACAGAAAAAAAAAATTACCATTATTCAAAGAGCTCAGAAACATTGCTTGATGAATGAAGAAAAATGATGACACTAATTGACATCATGAGAAAACTCAAAAAGAAAAAAGCAACCCACCTCCTGAAAGAAAACAAATTAATCTCTTAATCTCTTAAGAAAGAAATTCCAGGGCAGGCCTGAATCTGTCAAAATGAATTTCTCCAGAAATGCACCAGATTAAAAACATGAAGGAAAACAAAAAAGCTCCCAGTCACAGAAAAGTCTCAAATATTAATTCTGGACTACCCATCAGTAATGATTACTTTAGGAAGTTTTCATAACACCAAATAAAATTAAATTCTGAATGATACTTGGCTAACAGTGAAAAATTGTCAAGTTACAGAATTTACTGTTACAATATTGTTGTAGCTGGGTTTTTCTGTTTTGCTTGGGGGTTTTTTTGGCTATTCATATGTTATTGTTTCAGCATCAAATACTCTGCATAATATAATGCAGAATCAGAACCAAGCAGGATATTTTTAATAGCAAAGCACACTGGAAATTCTGAATTTTCTTCCAAATTAGGACAAGCACAAAGTTCCTTTTTAACACCAGCTGCTTATTCTACAGCTGAGCCTTGTTCCTCAAGGAATGACTGAAAAATGGTCAGGCACAAACCTCAGGTAAGTGCAGAAATGATAAAATGGGATTGTCTGTGTTTTCTCTGAGTATTTTACTAGCAGGAATTCTTTCTTTCATTAGTAAGGATTGTTTGGGACACAATAAAGCAGCACAGAAAAGGGATTTTGGAAATCCCAAACAGGCCTCAGTCACTGACTACAAGAAACTACAGATACCAGACCTTTGTGAGAGACAGAAATCTGAAATTCAACATTGCTGAAATGAAATAACACAGACATAATGACCTGCTGGCACCAACACCTGGCCTTTAAATTCACACTCAAAAATAGGAACTCTGCTCCAGAGTTTTCCCCCAAAGCTCTTTATGACCCTCTCAGATTGCCATTTCTACCCCTTCTTGTTTTTTAATCAGAAAACCAAGTGCAAATGTTATTTCTGGTGTGTGTTTTATAATCTTCTTTCATCCTGATGAAAGCAGGAAGTGAAGTAAAGCATCCAAATAATTCAGGCATTGAAATCCAAAGTAAGGAAAGTGTATTTACACTTATGTCTTATTCCAGAGAGAAATGAGAATTACACACAATCCCAGAGAGGAATGAGTTGAGCATCTCAGCAAAGCTGTGATTTAGGATGAGAACTTCAGATTGAATTAGGAATTTCAGAGGAAAAGCATCTTCACACCCCAGCACCCCTTGCAGGGTTGATTTGGAGCATGTGGGGAGCAAACCAGTGGGTTCAGGGAAGCACTGATACAGAACAATCCTGGGCAGCCCAGCCAAGCTCTGACCTGCAAATTATTCCCATTTCTGCCTCCAGTTCCACACCTCCAGCCCCTGACTAACAACCCCAGCATGCTCAGGCTGAGCCTATTTTAAGCCCAGCCATTAAACTGGACTGCACAGCGAGCAAGGGTCAGGTTTAAAAGTTGAGCTTTGCAGAAAGGAACCAAAGTGATGTGGAAAACAGAAATTCAGAGCTTCCACAGCTCGGGCAGCTCCCCAGATGAACTGGATCCAGTGGAAACAGGCCTGAGTGCTGACATGGGAGTTTCCCACAGCTCCCACTGGCCCTCCAAGCCAGGAGTGTCATCACAGGCTGCTGCCCAAGCTGCACTAAAAGATCTGACTGGGTAAAAAAACCCCTGAATGTTCCAGAGAGCTGAAATTAAAGCCAGATGTAGAAGGAGCAAATGCCTGAAATGTACTGTCAGCTCAGGACAGGAGAGGAAAAGCTTGCTGGTGCCATTATTTATTAATGGTCATGCTGAGGAAGTCAGGGAGAACATTTCTGATTTGCTGATGCAGCTCATGTTGAAGAAATGAGTGTTGTATTGACTAAAAATCCTGCAATTTGTATCAGCTTTAAACCACACTAAATCTGTGTTGGAATCCTAAAAGCTGAGAATTTGGGGTTTGCTGTGCTCACAGGCACTGACCCTCAAGTAAACACTGCACTGGACCTGAGGCCTTGGGACAGGCTTCCACCATTGAGTGACAGGACTGATTCCAGGTGTGGAGTTTGAATGGTGTTGTGTGATCTCACAGGGTGAAAAACATAGATTTAAGATTTTAGTGTATAGTAATGTGTGTGAGCCAAGATTGAAGATTTAAGGCATTGCCTAAATCCTTCTTTTCACCTTCTTCTTCCTTCTTCTTCATGGGTTTAGGTGGTTTCCTGTAACTGGGTGACAAAGGTCCCCATTGCAGCCCTTCAGTGGTCACCATTGGGTCACAAACATCAATAACAGAGGTGTCATCTCATTATTGGGTAAATGGGGCTTAAAGACCTTGGGAAAAGTCAGTAGTGGCCATTTTGCCATATTTTTCTGGCAGCTAACTGGAGCTCACAGCTTGTGAGTCTGTAAATAGTCTGTGAATAGATAAGATATAATAAATCACCAACTCCCAACTCAAACTTTTGTTTCCCGTGTATCATTCACCCTGACCTTGGCAAGAACAAGAAAAAGAACCTGCACAGTAACAAATCTGTATTAAAATATTTTGGTCAAGCACAGCCCTGGAACAGGAATTGAACAGTGCAATTGAAAAATACATTTTCACTAAGTGAAAAGTCTCCCATATCTTACTGCAAATTGTGTGTCTCCAATCTGGGCACACACACCTGGTGCTAATAATGTGGGGGGAGTTTTCATGGAAATTCAGGCCATCCAAAAATATTGTATTTAACAGTCACTCCTACAGAACAGGCACAACTGATCCAGATTCTCTTTTAGGCAAACTCAAAACTTAGGAAAAAAAATCTCATTAAAGCAATTTTACACACACATCATGAAAGCAGCTAAGCATTGTAGGTGAATTAAAAATAAAACATATTTAAAAAAATGAAACATAAGAGCAGTACAAGAGCTTTTCTGACAACAACAAAACACTCTTGGCAAAATGTTCAATGACATGCTCAGAGTGAATTCCCATTTTAACAGTGAACCTTTCAAAAATAAGCACAAGACTGAGTAGTTCCCTGTCAGATGCAGGTTTATTAGTGAAATACCAGGGATTTATATATGGAATTACAAGCCAATTATGATGTTACTGGGTAAATAGAAGGTTGGATGACATCTAACTTTACAAGTCTATTTTCTTTATAGTTCTGGACTAGCCCTGGAGAGATTTTACTAGACAGGAGGAAAGGAAACTCTGCAGTTACCAGAAGCCATTTTTATGGTCTCCAAATGCCCCAATAATCCACAAAATCTCTCTGAAGAGTCTGAGTGGTGAAAAGCAGATAAGTTCTTGCCAGAAAAATGAAATATTCCCATCCCAAAGCAGGCCATACACTCCTGATGGAACCTCTCACTGCCTCTGCTGCAGTCAGAGTGTAATGAGAACATCTCCAATCACAGGAGCACCAGCCTGAGCACACCTAATGGCTCTATTTTAGGGAATCCATCTGCCAAGAGCAGCTCCAAAGCAGCCAGAAACCCAAAAAATCACTCTGCAGACCTCACACTCCCCAGCTGCTGCGTGAGGAAATACAAGAGAAAATGAGCTCAAGATAGGAGAGTAATTCTGCAGAAAAGATATTAAAAGCACTCTCTGTGCACCTAAAAATGGCAGAATTGCCCCAGATGATGAACTGGGAGCACAGAACTAGAGGAGGAGCACAGAACAACCTCGTTGTTTTTCAGAGCCAACAGTGGCAAAATCTAACAAAGAACTGGTTTTTAATCCAAAGCAAGCCAGAGTGCTCCAGAATGCACAAATCACCTGCCTGTCACCCCTGCCATTCATAAACACACATTCATCAAGTTGAACTGCTAAAAGAGATGGATTTCCCCCCAAAATGCAGCAATCCTACAGGGAAGACTCAAGCAAGCTCCCTGGTTTCATGGCACTTAGCCTCATTTGAAAGCATTAGCTCTGCAAATGCTCTGTATGTCAGATTTTCCACCTCTGAGCAGTGATTTCACTGCATTCACCTCACTGAAGTACCCCAGGATTTCTGAAAAGACACCAATTCTGGGTTTTATGTAAAACTTTGAACTTCAGTAAGTTGCAGTGAACTTACATCACACTCTGTATTTTGTAGAGAGCATCTAAAACTTCATTAACACCTGTTCTGTAGCTGCAAAAGGGATTTATGGATTAATACCTGCAAAAGAATACATGACTAATTTCAATTGTTTTTACATTTTCCATTAGCAGCCAGGACACCACAAGTCAGGCCTGGTAATCAGACTTTAATTATTTTTGCTGTTAATGAGTGCCACGTGTTGCAGGGTGCTTGTTTTCCCTTCCTGGATCCCTCTCACACATATATTTAATTTTTTCTAGGTCTGACCATGCTGGTTTCAGAATGCATTAGGTATTTTACAGCTCATGTTTCCAGCATCTGCCACAATTATTTTTTCAAAGGTTAAAACATGAAACAGAGAGCCAAGTCATCATTATCCACCCAAAACCTTATTAAGGAACAGTGTGGAGCCATTTCCAGCTGAAATAACAGCTCCAACTTACACAGGGACTGAATAATCCCTGCTTCAGAGCCATGCCTGGGACACAGCTATGCCAAATTCAGTGATGATGTAGAAGGGTAGAGATTAACATAGAGATATTAACAATTCATTGTTAAATACCATATTAGGAGACACCTGCTTCACCTCTCATGGAGCACAGGATCACAGCTCAATATTGAGTTAGGATTTCAAACACCCCCCAACTTCTGCCCAAATTCCATGTTCTGTCACTGGGCAAGTGAACAGCATTGCTTGCCCCATATAATGATCCAGACAGCTGCATAATTACATGTTAATTGACCTGAAATTGCAATTGATTTCTTCACACCACATAACCCAAGTCTCCTGTTCTCTTTAAAAGTAATTCTTAAAGACTCAGATACAGAAAGTTCCAATTAATTTAAGAGAATGTCCAAATCTGTGCCAATCATTCTGGAAATCAAATACTGCTGCTTAATTCTATCATTTGATCCATGATTAATCAACATCCAAATTTTATTTGCTTACCTCAGCAGCCTGGGTCTCCTGGTGCAATAAAGTCAGACCTGTCAAGTCCTCCAAGAAGGAATGTGAAGAATTAAAAACTTTAGCTAGGAAATTAAACCCTTCTCGTTCATACTGGTCAAGGACCTGCCAAAGGAACAAACAGGAAAACACTTCAGATATAACACCCATCATCTGATTCATCCTCTTATTTGGCTCACAAAATAAAAGCAGGATCTTTCTGAACACTCAGAAAATGACTGGATACTGCAAACAGGTAAAGAAGACAGAGAACAGAACAATCATTTCCCCAACTCCATTTCTGCAGTGAGGAAAGCTGGAAGCAAGAGGGAAGAGAAGCAGGGTTTAAGATTTCCTGCTTTAAATACATGTTTAAGCTTATAACAAGACAGATGACAGGGCAAGAGGGAAAGCTTGGCTGCAAAGCCATGAAAGGAGCATTTGAGTGCCACAAAGCACAGTAAAAGCCTGTTGCAGTGTTTCAGTTCAGGGAAGCACCATGCTGGGACAGCCTGAACAAATTCCTGACTAGGTGTCCAAGGCCAACAACCTCCCAGTCTCCTGGGATCTGTGGCTCTGAGGCTGTTGTATCTTTCTCTGTTTTTCTGCCTTTATTTTCCCAGTTCATCTTTTATTTGGACAATCTTACAGGCTCCTACAGGAACTGGGAGGCTTTAGTGTGTGTTCCTCTCCAGCCCTGACCATGCAGAACTTAGTTCCAGCTCCAGGGAAGGATTTGCCAGGCTGATTTCAGTCCCGTGAGATGCACATTGAGGGAAGAGAAGATAAATATCAAACATGAACACAATTCTACACCTTTTGTGCCAGCAGGCAGTGAGGAAATGGAAGGAACTTATGCCTGAGCAATCCCAGTATCCATTGTTTCCCCACTTTTGTTCCAAGTTCTGATCATTCCATGCCCTGCTCTCACAGATGAAGCAGCTGAGCTCGACGCATTCCAAACAACTTTTCCTGCAGAACTTGCAGGAGCAGAGCAGATTCATGCAGGGACCTCAAAGCCACACAAACTGAATTAGAAAGGAGCAGAATGTGGGACCACCAGGGTCACCTGGATCCAGAAGAGGCAGGATTTTCACAGGAACAGAAATACTCCTATCAGAACTCATCAAATCACAACTTACTCCTCCCCAGCTGAACAATTCCTAATGGTCTCAAATACCCATTTCATTGATAAAACTGTGGCAACTTGCCCAGCCCAACAACATTCTTCAGCAAAACACAGCCTGTGAGCTTTTACACTGAGCCCTACAGGAATTCAAGCTCATAAAAACCTTCTTTATACAAATATATTAGACAGCATTCTAAGTTTACTGATAAAAATAGACTGGGATCCTCCCTCAGCTCTTCATGCAGAACTATCTAATGCATAATTAGGTTTCAAAAAACACAGAAATGACTGAAACACAACTATGAAAAGGAAGACAAATGCAGGTGACTATCAAACATTTGGCACCTTCTTGACTACACTTATTCTTCTAAAATAAACAAAATCAGCACTTCACCTTCTCTTCCTCTTTCTTCATACTTTAAAGATTTATTTTGCCATAGGGGTTTGGTGTGTGTGTACAATGACTGATAAACATAATCATGAATTTAAAAAAGGGATTTAAAAAAAAATTATTTGGAGCATTTATTTGGAATTTTTTGGGTTTTTATTCCTGAGATGAACGAAGTAACGTGAATATTCACAAAGCAATACAGAGAACTGAACAACTGCACCATTGTGAGATGTGTCCTCTCAATGTTATCCCCTAAATGTGGTGGGATTGCACTGTGGATTTACACACTGAAGGGAATTCTGGGTTTCAGAATTCCACCGAAATAACCCAAGTGCATCTGACTCTTTGTGGAGCACAGACACCAATCTGTAAGGCTGGAGTGTGCTCACAGCCCTCCCTGTGGGAATTCCTGGCCCTGGCAGGGTTAGCCAAGGTTTCTGGGGGAAGCAGAACGCAGAATTTTGGTGCTGAGGGACAGATCAGAGCTCAGGGCTCACTGACCCCATCCCCAGCCTGCACACAGCAAACCTCAGCCCTGTTTTCAGTGATTCCAGCACCTCAGAGAAACACAGGCACAACAGCAGCGAGATCTTTGGTCTCCTCCCAGGGTAAAACTCACTGTAAGATGCCAACCACCTCGGGCTATGCAAATATTCAGAGCAGAGCAGGGAGCTGAGTGCAGCCTGTCCATACCCAGCTCATCCACCAGCAGCCCTTCACCTGCCTGGGTGTGTTATTTAACACACTCTGCTTTGATCCTCACCCAGAGCCCAGAGCCTGCAGGGAGGATGTGCAGGTGCCTCAGGAATTGCCTGCAGGAATGCAGTGCCAGGGTGCTGAGGGAATGCCCTGCTTTAGCTCACCCATGGGCACACCTTGCCCAGTCCCTGCCCCAGTCCCTGAGCTCATCCTGGCACCCACAGGGTCCTGCAGTGCCCAGGATGGAGCACACCTGGTTCAGGGCACACCTGATGTTCAGGGCACACCTGGTTCAGGGCACACCTGATGTTCAGGGCACACCTGGTTCAGGGCACACCTGGTGCTCAGGGCACACCTGGTTCAGGGCACACCTGATGTTCAGGGCACACCTGGTTCAGGGCACACCTGGTGCTCAGGGCACACCTGGTGTTCAGCGCACACCTTGTGCTCAGCGCACACCTGGCTCAGGGCACACCTGAAGTTCAGGGCACANTGGTTCAGGGCACACCTGATGTTCAGGGCACACCTGGTTCAGGGCACACCTGGTTCAGGGCACACCTGGTGTTCAGGGCACACCTGGTGCTCAGGGCACACCTGGTGCTCAGGGCACACCTGCAGCAGCTTCTGAAATCCAAGAGCCCCTGTGCTGTCTCCAGCATGGACCATACAGCAAGTCTCTCATTAAGTGCCTTTTAATGTATTATTATTAATAAAATGTTAATAAGGTCGCAGATCCAGGAAGTGCAGGTAAATGATTTTTAGATTTTTTTGTACTGGCACACATTAACATGACCAAATCTATTGGTATGGAAATGTATTATTATTTCTTTTCCCCCTGTGTGGCAAAGGCCTTCCCATGGTGCCACAATGCCAAATCCAGGTTTGGTATTATTATTAATTATTAAGTAAAATCATTATTTATATTTCATTAATCTAATAGTTAAAGAACTAATTAAACTAATTATTAATAATTAATAAACGTTTGGATGGATAATGATGACTTGGCTCTCTGTTTCATGTTTTAACCTTTGGAAAATTAGTCATTAAATTATTAATGACAAATTAATTAATAAATCTGACCATACACACAGGATCTGAAAACCCTAAAGCACAACAATAAAGAACATTTTTTTTCTTCCAGCAGCAGCCACAGAAGCCTGAAAAGCTGCATTACAAAGTGTTCATGCTGATTCTAAGGGCTTGCTTTTCACCATGAGGACAGGCTAATGAATGGCAGTGTTTGTTAAGTAGCTTGAAATCCAGAATTCCAACCCCATGAGCCAACAAATGTCATATCAAAGAGCCCAAAAATCACCTGCAGCACCACATCTGCTGCCTGAGCAGGTAAGGAAGATATCCACTATAATGAAATGCATTTACTAAAGGCAGGGAGTGGGAGAACATTCTGTCACCCTCAGGGACTTCATTTCCCAACTGAGATGATTAAAATTTCCAGTGCCACAAAAGGGAGGAACTCCATGGAGCTGCCCCCATCCAACCTTTCCTCCCAAATTCAGCAGCAGCTTTGCTCTGATAAATGGAGCAGGGCACAGATTTGTTCATGAGCCTCTGACCAGATCTCAGAAGGGAAAAAGAATGAGGCAGAATAATCTGAGATTCCTGAGCCAGGAGACCACACAGGGAATAACCCCACAGGAACCAAACCAGTCCAGACAACAAATAGACACAAAATAATTCTCAAAAATGTTTCCAGATTTAATAAATGACCAATCTGTTGTTGCATGGAAAGGGAATTTTCTCCTATTTAATCATGTCCAGCAGAGCCCAAAGGCCCAAGGCTGCCATGAATTTGCTTTTGCATTTCTGAACAATTCCCCCCCTGTCCTTGGTCCCACTGTGATCCTCCTGAGGAACAGGAGCAAAATACTTGAGAGATGCTACAAGTTTTATGATTCCTTATCATAAAAGGATATCTATATCTATATATATCATCTATATAGCTATATATATCTGTATCTGTACCTCCTGATCTGAAACCTTTTCCTGTCTCACCACAGAAGTACAAAATCCCACCTGAACCTTTCCAGGGAATAAACCCAGCCCTTCAGTGATGTGTCACTATGCAGCAATTCATTTGCCAGGCAGAAAAGAAACCTATAAAAGCATAAGAAGAACCAGAAATACATAATTCTTGCACCCAGCCTGGCAAGCTGGAGCAGGAAGGATTTATTAAGGAACTCTTATCTTTTCTTCACCTGCAGGTCACTTTTCAGAGCTTAGGAGAGCTGGAAAACACCAATTTCTCCTGCATTTCATGACTGCTTAAACACTGCCAGGAGAATCCAGATTTTCACACCACCCTCTCCTGATATGGAGATATCTCAGGTTGATGGCACAACATTGATTTCAGGCTCCATTTCACAAAGCCAGAGCTCCACAATTGGGCTTTTTTACACCATGGCATTTTAATAGAACCAATCATCATCACCATCATCATCCCAGCACCACACATTAAATATTCCTGAATTTGAATCCAGTTTAGTGCTCTCCAAGTTTGTTTTTGATGTGGATGCACATCATCCCAACAGGACCAAAGCCATGGATTGCCAAAGCTTTCTGAGTAAATGATACCCTGTAACCCATTTCATGAGCAATCTTTTTATTCTGGCCTGTTTACTGAAGTGAAAAAACCCCAAATCTCATGGCAGAAGGAAAAAAACACAGGCTTGGAGTAAAAGGACTTGCTCTGAAATGAGAACCAGATGTGCAGCCCTGGTGTAATATTCTTTTTAACAGCATTTTGCACAAAGTTGTCTCAATTGCTGGGCACAGAGACATTCAGAGGGAGAACCTGGCTCCAGGATTGCTTTACAGCAGAAAAGTTAATCTCTGGTTAAGCAAAAACACCAAAAACAAGCTCCCAAGCCAAAGAAACTGGCTACTGATGCAAAATGGGCTCGTTTCATTTCTGTCACATCAATTTCAAACTTTTTTACCACTATTTACATTTGGTTTGGTTTTTTTTTTCCCCCTCCTTTTCAAAGTAGTTTGCATCTGAGGAGCTTGAACCAGTGCTGTTTACTTTCCAGGAAAAATAAAACAAGGAATGAATGCTGCCAGCTGAATTATTTACACTAAATAAGATTTCTGGGTAACTTAGCCCCAAAACAAGTTCCTGCATTTAAACACTTCCCCCCCCTCAAAGGGGGCAGAAACTTCACCAAACGTTTCAGAGTCACAGAAATATTCAATATTCTCAGAAATATTCAAGTTCTATTTAGAAATGGGACAGGCCTGGATGTATTTGCACACACTGTTAGCTCCCTGCTTATCACAGGCCATGCAGCAAGGACAGGAAATTGCTGTTCACCTGCTGAAAAGACACATTTGGAAAATAGGACAGACATGAAAAAGCCTTGCCAGCTCCACTCTTCAAAATTCAGTGTATCTGCTGTTAAAACAGCAATTTCATGTAAGTTTTGTGCTGTGAAGAAGCCTCCTGAATGAGAAGAGAATAAGCTAAGCCACTGAGTTAATACTCAAAATTTAACCACACAACCCAAAATTCTGGATTCCTGAAAAAATCCTCATTCCCAGAATCTTGCCTTTTCACAAAGTTCTCAACTGTTATTGCTATCTGATTCCTAAAAAGGGGTCAAGATAAGTCTAATAAGGTGATGCTGTAACACAGCTCTGAAATTCCACTGTTGTGGGGATGGTGGAATGATTTTTCAGGACCTCAGTTCATGGGTTTGGAACAGGAAGGTCTGACAATATTTATGGAAAAATACTCCAAACATTACCTACAATGAAATGATCTCCAACTTGTGCATTCACATGAAGGCTGAAAGCAAAGTTCTGCAGAAAGCTGTGCTCCAGGTGTGCCCTGAACTCTGGAAACACTGGGAAATGAGAAACCACAAGGCATGATGGCAAAACTTTGGGCTCTGTCCAAATCATGCAGTAACTCTCTGCATAGACACAATTCTTCCCATAACCAGTATGAAAAATAAAAGCAAATCAGCATAAAACCCTCACTAATCCAAGTACATTGTGCTGAAAAATCAGGCAAGGAAGAGATTGTTGTTTGAATTTAGAGTAGGAAAGGAGTGATAGAAACGAGCTCTGCCTGTTGTTATTTCCTGCCCTGATTTTGAATTGCAATGGGCAGAAAATGGAGAATTAACTCACTGAAGAATCAGCTCTGAAAGCTCTCAACAGCATTTTTTTAGCTTGGGATTTTTCAGTTTCTTTTGAATAATGAAAAGAAGGAAAGTAAAGTTCTTAAAAATTTAAGAAATGCCAGTTTAAGCATGGCCCTGTCAACATTCAGCTCTTGGGAGATGCATGCAATATCTTCTGGAGTAATCTTGATGTGTTTCATCAAGTAAGCATTTTCTCTGATAAGAATATCTGACAGATAAAACTGCAGGGTTTTGATTTTAGCTGCTCTTTCCTTTCTTTAATATTTCTGTAACTTATATCACTCATATGTTATATTATAACATAATATAATTGATTTTAAATGTAAGAGCATCCCCAGACTCCAGCCAGTGTCAGGAAGTTTCATTGCACAGCACAAAGGCTGAAAGCATTCCCTGCCTGAAACCAGGAGTACACAGATAGGAAAGAAAGGGATCAAGAGAAGAACCAACATCTCCATTTCAGAGGCTGAGAAGGAGGCACAGAAGGGCTTTGTGGCAGCCAGCACCACCAGCCCCTGTGTCCTGACCTCCCTGAACACGTGGGTGCCTCCTTCAGTCCCCTCCCTGCCCACCCCACGTGTTCCACAGGATGGATATTCACAGCTTGGAGATTCCCAGCTTCATTTACCCCCACTCTGCCTCCTGTGCAGAACAGAATTCCTGCAGCTGAGCTCCTCAGCAGCCCTGGTATGCCTGGCTCCAGCTCCTCCTGGCCTCAGTCACCTCTGCTGAACACCCTAGTCCTTCCAGCCCTGGGGAAGGACAATTTGGGGCTGATCTGGTGTCACACATGCACAGGGACAGGTTTGTGAAGGAGCAGCATCCCCTAAAGCTGGGGGAGAAGCAAGGGCACTTCCCAACACCTGCAGGAATGATTCTCTCTGGCTGCTGCACAGCATGGGCATTTCCCAAAGGCAGGAGTGGCCCAGCTCTGCAGGGCTGGCAGGAGCCAGCAGGGACTGGGCACTGCCCAGGCACAGTCACTGATTGCCTGCAGCCCTGCCCTGCCAGCAGCACTGCAGCCAGGAGCAGATCTGTCACAGGGAGCACCCAAACTGGCACAAACTGCTCAGGGCTTCCCAAACACACAACTCCAGCTTCAAATCCACCTTCTGGGGATTAGTCCAGAGCAGAACAGTCTATTTATCACCTGAATGTGCTGCAATACCTGTGCAGAACAGCATAGGAGGAGCAACAGCATTGTCTGATCTCATAGAGTTCTGCTGTTTTACAATCTCTGGAAATTAAATTCCCTCCACTCTTCCAATTCCAAACAAAACAATTCTGATAGATCAGCACTGTCAAAATGTGGGAAATTTGAACAGAAGTTAAACTTAGCTTAAACTGTTCAGAAATGCTTGCAAACAAAGAGCAGCTTCCAATAAGGCCAGGCTGATGAATGGTTAAGTTTCAGAAAACAGGTGTCAGGGTACACAGACACCTGTCAAAGACTGCAGTGAAAATGAGTACAACAATTATAACAAAAATAATCATTTAAATGAAAAACAAATAATTAAAAATATTCTGTTTCCATGAATGTGCACTGAACCCTTGGAATAACTGAACAATTAATTTTGGAATAAAAAGCACTAGGCTGCAAAAATGCAAAAATCTTATGGAAGGAAAAGAGAACAACTACAAATTGCTCATATCCAGCAAAACAAACAGGTCTTTTGAATTCCACAGGGAACCCTGCAGTGATGGTGGGATGAACACCATCAACATCATCCAGCACCACAACTTGAATATTCCTGGATTTGAATCCAGTTCTCCAAGTTTGTTTTTGCAGTTCTTGTAGGCAGCTATTTCAAGCCAAGGTATTTTAGTTCAGTTTTAAGTGACAGAAAAGGAATTGTGTAAAAGCTTCAGGGAGATGACAAGAGAGCACACAGCTGCTGTTAATATAAATAATTAAAAATTATATTCTAGGCACAGGTAGATATTGAACATGTCAATAGTACAAAACTGCAATGATGCTGCCTTTTTCCTCATTGAGAGTCCTTTACTTTGTCCTAACTGTAGTTACAATTTAATTGAATTAGAAGAAAAGGAAATAATTGGGGGTAAAAAAAAAATTTAAAACCCTTTAAACCCCATAAAATGTAATTTAAATGCAACAGAAATCCAACCTGTCAGAAATATGATTCCATTGTCTCAAACAATGGCAGGTTTCTTCTTTCCCTTAAACCCTACTATTTTGAAATTTAAATGCAACAATGGGAAAATTCATTTTATTCATTTCTAAGAGAAGTCCTCCATTTAACTCAGTATGCTGAAAACATGCCTGGGTGCATTCATGATCCATTCTTCAGGTCTCAATGAAATCTATCCAACATTAACACAGAGGCTGCACTGCACAGAGACTTGCCAAATGTTCACATATGTAAATTCAGGAAAGAAGGGAAGTTATAAATGAACTCTGTTTCACTGACTTCACGTTAGAGCACAGCTACAGAAACAACTCTTTTAAAACATTCCCTTCAATTTTTGTTTTCCTGAAGGACAAACATTTCTCCCCACTTCCTTCACCACTTCTGCAAGCTCTGCATGAGATTTTTTGTTTTTAGCACAGGAAAGGCCAAGGCTTTTCCCCCCATGACTTTTACATCCACACAATAGTTGAATTGAGAAATGTGTAATATAAAAAATTTAAAGGAGTTTCAGTGGCAGATCATGCACTGCTAGTGGGAGAAAGCAAACAGGAATGTCTTCCTGCAGTCAGGGCAAATCTGCAGGGCCTGGAATCAAAATCCAAATTATCTCAACTGAAAAACACCAGTGAGTGACTGAATCTTGCAGGTTGCTGTCCTAAGTGATCAGAACAATTTCAAATAAAAATGCAGGCCCAGCAGTGAGCAGGGGAGAACAATGAAAGCATTGTTGAGCTCCATGATGACAGATTTCAGCACTGAAACACTCCTAAATGACTTGCACAACCCAAGCTCAGTAAATGTCACAGCTGAAGGATTCAATGCACTCCTGAGATGGTAAAAGGGAAAACATCTGCAAGGGCAGGGGAATATCCTGACTGCAAACAGCAATTGGAACACAATGCCAACAGCACCATCCCTGGCTGCCCCTTTGTGCTATGCCATGGAACTGAAAACATTCACCATCAGCTCAGGGGGTAAAAAGCCACTTCAGCAGCTCTGAGTTCCCAGCACACCCAGGAGAAAGTTGGGAAAGGACTTGAACATGAGCAGAGATCCTTGTGCTGATTTTTACACATTTCAGAGAGGGGTAGTTACACATGACAATGTCTGTAGTAGGGGAAGGAGAGAGAGCTCTTTAAGCAGAACAAGGCAGATTTCCAGCTCATGGATGCTAAATCCTAACTGTGGAAGAAATGTGAGCTGTGTGTACAAACAGAGGGTTTTTACAGCTTTATATCCAGCTTGGTTGGTGGCAATTATCTTTTGTGACATTAAACTCTGGATCTCTGTGCTCTCCTTGTTCATTCCACGATGCACCAGAAGTAAAAGGGAGCAATAAAAGGAATTTTTCATTGCCCTCACTAAAATAGAAACACTGGCAGTTTTGCACTAAACTACATCCATATTTTAACGTTCATGATTGAAGGCTTTAACCAGTTTTCTGCAGGGATCAGATCTGTTTTCCAAGGAATTGCAACACTTCTCACCGTAACAAAACAAACAAACAGCCCCACTCTGCTCCCAACAGGGTAAATAGGTTAATTAGCCCAGTCAGTAATGAACTAGACATTCTCTCCTGTATGTAAAGCAGTTGTTACAAATAAATCCCCATCCTGAAGAGCTCTGGAGTGTCCCTTGTGGGTGCCAGAACAAGTTTGGCACAGGAGAGCTCTCACTACTCTCTCAGTGCCCTGAGTCTGACAGGGATATTTGACATTCCAGCACAGCTTCTGCACAACCAGAATAAGACAGAGGGGGAATCATACAAGGAAAAATTGGCCCAGAACAAAAATAGATTGGTTTCCTGCTGAGACCATCCCAGAATTCCTGAACAATTGCCTTTGGGAAGCTTCTCTGGCACGTGGCCTGGGCAGGATAATTCTGGGTAGGGAAGAGTTGGCTGCTTGCATGTCTGGCCTCTGCAGCTTCAAAAGCAGAGCAATGAAGGAATGACTGAGTCAAAATGAAAAGGACTCAGATCTCCAAACATGCAGATCATGAGCAGCTTCTCCTGAGTCCTCCAGCTGGACTGGATGGCTTCAGGATGTACTGAATTCCTCTCAAATTCCTAATTCATTACTTCTGTGCTTTAAGAGTTACAGAGTGACAAGAGCTCAAGAAGAATGCTGACAAAGGAAGAAACACAATGAACACAATGCCAGCAAATTCAATTCTATCTGTGCTGAAAGTCTGAATCTCCAGCAATTCTGACAGAGAGCAGGATGAAATCCTAAATTACCTTATTAAAAACCAAACAAAACCAACCCTCACACAACAAACCAACATACAGACTACAATTAAATCATAATTGGATTTGTCATTTCAAAGCATCAGCATCAGATTTCCACATAATGCAGGGTGACATATTCTTATGCTAATAAATAAAGTTAGCAAAGTAAACAAAGGCTGTGTTTCTACTGTAAGGAAATCCGTGAGCCAATGGAGCAACCTTTTAGCACACCAGTAACTCAATCCCCAAACCACATGAAAAGTGATCTCTCTGGGAATAGCACAGCTGCTAAAATCCAAGGCACTTTTTATTAAATCATCAAGACTGTTTATGTAAAACGGGGCTCTCTCAAAATGACCTCCAAGAGGAAATGATTTGCTGAGGAAAAATTGATCCCTGCACTGAATTTATCTGTGTGGATGTACATTTTTATTGTTTTCACATATCAGTGTTTCCTGGATTGGAGATAAGGAGAAAGTAAGAGAAGAAGAAAGAAGTTTATTCTAACAGTTTAAATTCTCCAGCAGCAAGGATTTAGCTACTGCTGAGCTTTCAGCCCTTCAACAGGGCAGATAAAACTGCTGTTATTTTTAGAAACACCCAACTTCAGTGCTTCAACTTCTGAAGAGAAAATGCACATGAAGAGTCCTTCAAGACTTGTACCCAGATAGGCCAGAGGGAAAAAAGGAACACTGGGTAAGAAGATATTGTGCAAGTTCTCCAAAGGAAGCCAGTGTCCCATTATTTTGTGATGGCTGTTTGAAAGGAGTGCAGTGAAAGGAACAGAAAAAACCTCCTGCAGTCAGGCTCCAGGTACAGGAGAGTGAAATCAATTAATGGCACTCCAAGCAGTTCAAACCATGAGTCAAAACCCCTCTGAATCTCCCTGCTGAGACATCCCAGGGGAAACTTCTGGAAGTTGCACTCCAGAGCCAGAAAAAACTTGCCAGAGGGAACTTTGTCAAGGCCACAGGAGAGGGAAACAATGCAAGAGCTGCCCCAGAGAGCCAGGGAACAGCTGGGAACTCTGAGGTGACTCAGCACTGGCAGCACCAGCAGCAAAATGAACAATCTGCTCAATAAAGAAATGGCAAGAAGCAATTCTTTCTCTCAATTGTTCATTATTTGTCTGTTTTGTATCACAGAGCAGAGATTTTGACTATTTTGCCTCTTTGGAAAGACATTCAGCTCCAGAAGGCTGAAGAGATTTATTCAGCAGACATCAGAAAGGATTTCTTAAATAAAACCAATCTCATTCCCTTCTACAAAGCTGAAAGATAATGACAATATTTCTGGAATAAACGTTTCAGAAATGTCTTGGTCAATCTCTGCTTGGATCCTTCAGCTGATGGCAGCATTTATGTGGAGATAAACACACTAAGAGGTGATGCCAAAGAAATTGAAAAACAGCTAAAAAAAGAAGGTTATGAGGGAAAAAGATCTTTAGCTGAAGTGGGATCAGATTCCAAGCCTTAAGGAAATCAGAGAAAATGTCAAAAAGTACCCCCAAATTGAGCTAGAAATATAAAAATAGCACAAACTGAGCCCTACCTTGGCTGAACAGGCTGTGCACTTATCAAATGCCAGGCTGACTGGAAGGACATTATCAAATCTGGATAAAAATCCTCGGATCTAGAAGATGAAAAAAGGAGTTACGTTACTATTTTAAATATTTGCAAAATTCAACATGAACTGTACACATACATTCCATAAAAAGAACATCTGTCATGTTCTAACAGTCATTCCCAGTACAACTTGTAGTGAACTTACACCAAGCACTTATTACTGCTTTTCTGTGTACAAATAGTGGCACAAGTGCCTGACTGCAGCAGCATTCCAGCAGAAATGGAGGCACAGCACCATCTGCAGTTGGCCTTTCCTCAGTGCAAAGTTCCAAGGAAAATAAAAAGTCATGGTGTGGTCACTTCAACCCACTTTCCCCCATCTCTATAAGCTGTAGTCTGAACTTTAACTGCTGTGCATTCCTCAGTTATGATGTTAATTTGATATTATTGATAGGCAATTTTAAAATTCCACTATATCTGCTAACAGAGGGAGCTCTGAGAACACTTTGCAGCAGGGTTTGATCACTTTAATTGTGAACTCTTTGGAGTGTTGATCATCCTTTTTATTCTGTTAATTACAGTGAAGAGGTGTCACCAGGAACAGAACTTAAGTAACTCTGCAATACAAATAATAATACCTCAATTTTGAAATCTTAAAACTGAGTTTTTGAAAAAGTGTAACACATTTGTGAGTAGAATTTGGGTTGAGTTGAAGAAAAAAGTGCTGTACCAAAACAACATGAATATTTTGTCATTATAATAATAATAAATAATAATTAAAATCAGCCAACTCACATAATAATTGGGACTTGGCTGATTTGAATTGCTTTCACACTCTGAAGAGATTTAAAAAGTGAACTTTAGGATGCTCATATTGGCAGCTCTGCTGGAGAACAGACAAGTCAGAAATTGCTTTATTCACATAATTCCTGCTCCAAACAAACTCCTGCTCAGTAGGCAGCAGGAATTTTGTGTCCATGATTAGCACAAACACAATGCCAAGAACACCTTGCCAGAGCTGTGTGATGGGTTAATATTATTTACATTTATTTTTAAATCAACATGGAGAGTCAGTCCTCTGGGGAATGGAATCAGCATTTTTTCAAGGAGACATCTGTGATGATCAGTTCCCAGCTCCTACACAAAAGGTTTTATCACAAATAATTTACCTGGTGAGGAACAAGCCCAAGAGAAGTGGGTGGTTCATTCATTCTGTCATCACTGCTGCTGGCCACAGCATAACCCCTGCCAAAAACCCAACAGGGAACATCAGAGCAAGACAACACACTCAGAATTTCCAGTCAGCTCCCCAGGCATTTTGCTACAGCTTAGAATGAGGCAAGGAATCTATGTGGAAAGTCTGCTTCATAGGAACCAAGCCTCAGCATGATCAATGTATGGAAATCAGTCTGAGACTCATCTTTAAGCCACTGTTTCTCTCACAGGTTTTAAAGAGAAAAGCCTCATGTTCAAGGAGCAGAATTTCAGTGCAATTTCTTTGTTACACACACTGAGTTTTAAATAAGATTTGCAACACAGGGCTTGTCTTGGAGCCCTTCATGTGCCACACCTCACAACAGCTCCTCATCACAGCCAGACACTGCTCAGCAAAGGAAAGCCAAGATCACTAACAGCAACATTTTCTTCTTTTGAAAGAATAATGTATTATTTTCTTAATACTTTTCTGTGGTTAAATTCAGAGAGAGAACAAAAACTGAAGACTTGATGAAGCAGTTCCCTCAAACACTGCACATGGCATTCATTTCCAGACATCACCCCTCACAGAACTGTCCTTCCTGAGATGAAATTCCTCCTCCTCCCTGCAGATTCTATGAAATCAGTGTGATTGCTCAGAGGACCCCTCAGAGCAGCAGCAGTGGCTCACCCTTCAGGATGCTGCAGGACAGAAACCATCAGCTCCACAGCCAGGGCTCCAGCCACCATGGCCAGTCCTGGCCTGCTGACCGTGCACTGCTGGTCCAGCGTCCGGTCCCTGGTGGACTGCAAACACACACAGCTCTGAGGGGAGGGAAAACAACTGCCCTGCACACAACACCTCCAGTGCTGTGCAATTCACATCTGTCCTCTCCCAAACCAAAATCAGCTTTTTGCTTTTTAAATTTCTTTACCTCGTGTACATCAAGAGGGCAGATCCCTTAATGAAACATCACTCAAACCAAATAAAAACTCGAGTTGCAACAAGAGAGAGATACAATCACCATGTGCACAAGGTTCTACTCACATCCCCTGGTGCCACAACATCATTGCAGAAGTAGCAGCCCAGTTTGTAGCCAGGGATATTGGAGAAGAGTGAGGATCCCAGCAGATCAGAGGAAGCAGAGGCGTTGCTGAAACGTGAATCACCAGATTCTTGCTGTTTTGGCTTCTTTAGGCCATGTCTCATAACAACAAAAGTGTCAAATCCCAAGGCAGCATTGATGACCAACTGTGAACAATAAAGAGAGAACAACAGCTTTTAAGTGAGCCAAAAAGGGAGGGGAAAGAAAAAGCAGCCTTGAGGTTTTTATTCACTGTAAATGCCAAAAACCCACAGGCTGCAGATGGATGAGCAACCCATTAACTGCATATTTACCACCTTAGCCAGGAACAACAGAGGTTCTGAAAGGTGCAGAATCCCAGATGTCAAGCACTTAGAAAAAACCAAAACCAAAATAAAAGTCTGTTTCAGAAAGTCACAAGCCCTTGTGTTTTTCTGTGCCTTTCAGGGCAATCTGATCCCAATGACTCCCTCTAGCTGTCACACAAACTTGGGACAAAAAAGCAACAGCAACTTCAAGCAATGAAATGCCATCTGTTATCCAAACCCATTCCTGCTCAGTAAGGAAAGCAATTAATGATTACTTATGGGCTTCATCTGCATCTGCTTAGTCACATGGGGAGCAGAGCAGCTGTGCTGCACAATCCCCCTGTCCTCATTTCCCCTTTCTCTCCACTTTGTGGCAAGTGCACAGAGGAGCCAGGCACAGTATCAACACCCCCCGAGTGCAGCCAGGCAAACACAAAGCAAGATGCACTGCCCCATCTGCAGAGACTCTTGATAAAAGTTCTGGTGCAGCACTTGTTTTCCATTCTTCCAGCCAGGAATTATTTAAGAGAACAACTCTGAGGGAAGCTCTCTCAAGAATTAGTCATCTTAATTAGCAAGCTTTGAGTCTCATCATCACTTTCAGTATTTCCAATTATTTCTGCATATTCTCTTTCAGCCTTGGAGTAGTTTGTTTCCCCTCAGTCCTGGAGTGGAACCCTGCTGTTGGATCTATCCTGCAATTAACAGACTGCATCTTCTCACTGCATCCACCTGTCAAACCTGACTGTGGTGTTCCACTTCCAAAACATGAGTAAGAGCTGGTATTAGCAGAAATTAATAATATTGTTCAACAATTCCCACTGCAATCAACTGCTTCTTCTCAGTTTACTGGCAGGTAACTATTTCAGTCTAGCTGATTGAGCCTTAATTTAAAAAATCATCTGGTTTTGATAAAGAGACAACAGAAAAGTTTAAGAGACAAATGGAAAATTATCTTTTGGCATGGATTAACAAAAACAAAAAACAAGCAAATTTTAACAAGTCCCAGTGCTCAGCAGGAACAGAGATTTAACACCTGAGATAAGGATGCAGCATTTAGGGGTTTATTTGTCTGAGGTTTGTTTTGGGGAAGGACTGCAGGAAGGGCAAAGGTCATCAAGGCACTTGAATGCTGAAGTGGAAGAACGAATTTCACTGCTACCTATGGGGCTGGGTTTGTGCATTCCACACAAATCATCACTCACCATGTTCTTTATTTTCTGTGTGCCTTTTTGAGACCTTTGGGACCAAACTGTGCAGTACTTGAGATCTGCAGGTGCCACACAGAATCACATTTGAAGAGAGCTCTCATTGTGTGTTTACCAACTGAGCATTTGTTTGGACATCTGCAGATTTCCCTGCTGTGTCTTTCCAGTGACAGAGAATTCCACCTCCTCAGATCAAAGTAATTTATCAAATCAACCACCTGTGATGCAGACACACTACACCACTGAGTAACAGAGAAATGCAACAAAAATGTTTCAAGATTTATCCTCAAAATTATTTGAATGCTGCAAGAAAAATGTAGGGGGGCCCTGCTGGCTAAGAAAACGTGGGAGGGAAGTTTTGGAGATCATAACACCACTCTATCCTGATTGAACCAGACAGGATTCATATAAAAGATGCACAGAAAACTGCATATATTGCTGAAAATCCCCAGCCATCATACATGTGGAAGAACAGGCTGGCCCTGGCACTTCCCAGTACAACACCAAGCTCTGCAAATTTTCTTTTTTTTTGTCATTTCTGTGCTGTTTTAACCAGCTAAAATACTGCTGAAACACCTCAGGTGCAAGCTGCAGAAGGCCAGGAGGATTGAGGAGGAACTGCTGTAGTTCCAAAGTTACACACACTTAACTGAGGTTAATTCAGTGAAGCCCTCACTAAAGGGACACTGATCTCTCCAGTGGCACAGGGCAGTTCATTGGAGCTATAAAGAACCACAAATCCATTGTTCAGGGCCAGGGATGTATTTCAGCTGAAGGAAGGGACAGAATGAGGGCAGTACCTTCCTCTTGCTGGCTGCAATGACAGCAGGCAGCCAGCGGCTCTCCCGCGTGTCCATCAGCAGGAAAACCACGTCGTGCCCATCAATGAGCTCCTCCAGCTTGGCCACATCCTTCTGAGCCTGGGCCAGGGTCACCTCTGAAAAATTCACTGGGTGGCCTGGCATGGGGATGCTCATGTTGTAACCTTCAGAGCTCTGCAGGGAGGCAGACAGAGAATGGTGAGTTCAGAAGGGAACCTTGTGAGCAAGCTGGTGTCAAATTCAACACAAACCAGCCCAAATTCAGTTCCTGCTGGTCAGAAGGGCAGCTCTGCTCTTTCCACCTCTCTGTGTGGCACTGCTGTGCACTGAAGCTCAGTGCTGGAGTTTCTCAGCCTGTATTTATGCAGAACACACTCAGAAAGCCTTAGCAGGCCTAGCAAATCACTGCAAGAACAGTGGCACTGCTCCTGACCCCAGGGGTCACAAACATCACCCCAAAGCCCAGCAGCCACATTTCCATTTGGTTATGATCTGGGATTAAAACTTGTGTCCTGGATTCTCTTTGCAGCCCCTTCACACATCAGGGTAACAGGCTGCAGTTTGTATTTCTGCTGCTAAACACTGACTCAGGCACGTGCAGTATCACACACTCTGCTCTTTATTTTCAGAATTTTCGGAGAAGGACAGCCTCAGAGGATTTCCCTGTAATTCCCCAGCCATGGGGGAACCTGAGACAGCAAAAAGCACTTCTGACACTAGTCACTGCAGAGCTGGAGGCTTGCAGTGAGCAGATGCTGGAGGAGTTTGTTCCTGTGGCAGAAACATTTCCCTCTTCCCCCTACGTGGGCAGGACACAGTGAGAGCAAATATTGAGCCAAATAAGCATCTCCACAATGCATGCACAATGCAAACAATGCATCCTCTCCTCTGGAGATGCGGCAGCACAATCTGCCAGCCATCTGCTGCAAGGGAGGGATGGACCCCTCACTTGTTACAGAAGAACAAACCTTGCCAAAGCCTCCCTGCTCGGCTCTGCAGGAGAAATGAAACACCAAAATGTAAAAACTGGATGAACCAAGCATGAAATTCCATAGGAAGAGAGGAAGGGAAGGTTGGTGGGATGTGCTTTTGCACAGACCAGTTAATTACCAGCACAACTCATTAATCCAGGTGAGCCAAACAAGCAGAAGGGTGAATATACAGAAATATCTCTGAGGATAAAAAGAAGCAGGCCCATTTAGCAGCTGGGAGAAATGACTGTGGGCAATATCTGCATTACCCATACCAAAGGCTACACCTCTTTCCCCTCTGTCCCATCACCACAGACACCAGGAACTTACTGGGGCAGGCTTTAATTTGTGTCATTATCTCCTCCAAAAGGCTGTGGTAGGAATACAAAATCCATGAGTGAAGTATTCATGGATAACTCATCAAGCCTGGGCTGCTGATTGATGAGATCAGCTCAACTGACACTACTGCTGAGTTAGCAGGGCAATCTTTTGTTAATAAATGGAAATAAATAAGCTGGACATTAGCTGCATCAAAAAATGGTCCATGTGGTTTGTACATACAAAAATCCTATCAGAATTCCAAAAAAACCTAAATCCAGGTATTGTAGCTGTAGGAATACAGACAAGTCTGGCAGCTTTAGCAATTTCATTTGAATTAATGTCCATCAAATTAAAAAATACAGCAGTCATCAGGCAAAGTGGCTGAGGTGCACTGAGCCCAACAATGGCAAAAACAGCTCAAAGGGCACATTAGTGTTATTTTAAGGAGGAGTAAATGTCCATATATAGCCCTAAAGAAAGATCTTGCTCATTCCACAGAATCCCAAAATCTCAGGAATCCAAGAAAGTTTTAAAATGCCTCCAAATTATCCAAAATATTTTAGTTACCATCTCAAAATATATTAGAATGACATTAAAAACAGGAGGCTGTATGTTGTTCCTTTTGCTGGAAGTGAAAAACTAAGGTATTATCTTCTAATGTAGAAAATCAATTTAGAGAAGATTGCATATTTGGGGTCTAAAACATATTAGGAAATCTCAAAAATACATTTATTACTTCTCTCAAGACCTGCTCCCAGAGTGGACAATTAATATGTCTGACCTGGCATTACTCAAATTTCCTTAGGATATCCCAGACAGGAAAAATTCACTATCAATAAGCTACAAGATGACTTAATGATCCTTAATTACATTTCATGCCTACAAATATTTCCCTCAGCAAAGTTCCCAGGATCAGAGATTTGAAGTAAAATATTTCAGTAACCACCTGAACACCTGCGTAGTGTTTTTGAGGTTTAACTACTAGAGTTTGGAATAGCAATGTAAAATCCCATTTTTGTTTTTCCTCAGTGATAATAACATGGAAACAATGATTTTACCACTCCTGGGAAGATTTTCTGGAGCCTGTCTGCAGCTGCCAGAGCCTTGGGCTTGCCCCCACTCAGGCAGTCCTCGAACTCGTAGAGCGGCTGCCGCACGGGGTTGGAGTAGGAGATCTTGGCATTGTCCACAAACGTGATCTTCCTCACCCCCCAGCCCTAAAGGAGAACAACATTTCATAAAGAAATTCATTATTAATTATAACAGCCTTGGGAAATGATTTTGAGGAATGGCACACACTCAGCATTGAGTTTTGTCCACTTTTTTAAGCTACAAAAGCTTTTGCAACTGTTCGAAGCAACTGAAATAAGGGAACAGAAAATGTGGTTGGTCCAAATATAACATTTAACATAGCATTTAATATAGCAATTCACATTATAGCACAGAAATCCCTCAAACTCTGCTGAATTCAGAGGAGTGGGGTGAATATCCCTGAAAGGAATTATCAGCACAGTTATTTCCAGTGCTTCACTGTGAATCTTTAGAGCTTGTTAATTCGTTCCAGAATTTCTTTGTTAATATAAATTCAAAATATTCTGCCAAGGTTCCCTTACTATCTCATATTAGCAGAACATTAGTTATTTATTTCCATTAGCTACAGCTCTCACCTCTTCCCTGCAGTTTATAACATAACTAATGTGCACTCTGGGTATTTTGATACAGAGAATGCAATTTGTCTCCCATGTGTCACAGCAGCTGGACAAAAAAAGAAAGAACTACAGAATTTCTGAGAAACAGGAGATTATTTGTCAGGTGAAGGATTTACCATCAAGGTCCTTGCCACACTGCAGCCCAGGGTGCCAGCTCCCAGCAGCAGACACTTGGCAGCCACAATCTTTTCCAAATCCAGAGTAGGCACCAACCTCCAGCACATCAACTTCAAATTGAGATCCACGGATGATTCTGCTAACCTGTGCCATGGCAGAAACAACAACAGCTTCTGAACCCTCCTGGGCTGCTCCAGCAAAGCAGTTACTGCTACTTCAGATGAAGGAGTTCATTTTAAAGTTATTTTTTAAAGGAGAGAAAAAAATTCAGCAATTTAACACATAGGGAATATGAAAAACAAACAAACAACGGCTTCTGAAAAAGTCACAATCCAAAACTACAATTTTAGTAATGAAATTGATGCAAGCATGGAAATAAAAATGGTGTCTCAGCAAATATTCCTGTAAAGCTGAGTGCTAAGACAGATAATTTGTCCATAATTTTTTGTTTCTTTTTAAACTACCTGTTTCCTGTACCCAGTTACACCTGCCCTTAACATGAAATATTCCACTTGGACCCTAAAGCACTTGGGCAGCTCTTTGTGGAAGTTGGAGACAGAAAATGAAGTAGGAAATCTGTGTTCAAGGGGCAGATTTTGATATCCATCAGAACAGAGGGTGTTGAAACTCTCACCAGGTCAGGCCACCACAGCTCCAAGATTCCTGCAAGTTTCATTCCCTCACACATCACAAATAAATTCTCTTCAGTTCCCACTAAATTGTTTGTCCAACAAGGATTTAAACAGCAATTGTCAGGCCTGGCTTTGTACCAACACCTCTGTGGGAGGCACTTACATAATCTACACAAGCAAAAAAGGCCAAGTTACCTAAAGAATTAAGAACCCTGAGATGAACTTTACTGAGTATCTGTGAAGACACTGAGAATTTCCACAAATGCTTGACAGAAAATTACAAGGGACAAAACACTGAACCATCAGACCAGATAGATTTTCCAAGGCAAGGACACAGATGCAGACACTCTGTTACCCCACTGTTTTCAATCCATGGCTCAGACATTATGTACAGAATGATAAAAATGATTAAAGTCACATTTCCTGAGCTCTCTCCTGTCCCACTCTGACAAATCCCAAAGGATGAACTTTCCCCCATGCTTATTGTCATTAACAACCTGCAGCTGAGAGAATTCCATGAAATTCCCACAGGCCTGTGACACTCTGACCTACATTTCCCTCAGTTTTAAATAAATGCATTCTGAATTTTCAGCTAGAGTCCAAAATTGCCAGGATTTCTGCTGCAGGCAGTGCACTGCTCTGTGAAGGTCCTTATCCCCAAAGGACAGTCCAGACAATATCCAGTGTATGTTTTTCTTACCTATTCCACATTTCAACTTGCTATGGATCAAACCCAAGTAAAGAAAAAGTTGGGAATTTCAAAGATCAAACCAAACCTTTTTGGATCCATGCATTCACTGAGATTCACCATCCTTGGCCCCATGCCTCCCTTCTGGTTCTTCTCCCATCCAACAGCTTTTGGACACTCTGTTTGAAATATTTAAAACAAACAAATAAACAAACAAACAAAAAGAGAAAGAATTAAAACCTTAGTATTGCAGGACAGAAAAAAGAAATTTTGTTAGATTTAATGCTGCTGGAAAAAACCTTATTTTAAACCTGCCCTGCTGTAAAAATTCTGCTGTTTACATCAACTGAAAGTCCCTGGAGAACTCCTTTGCTCTCAGGTGTCCCCTGCGCTGCTTTTGCCTGTCCAGCTTCAAACCCAGCAGAGGTGACATCCTTCCCCCTCAGATCTTTAATGTCCATCTCAGTAAATTCATAATTCAGTACATTTTGCCCATTTCAGTCATCTTATCATGGTCCCTAGATCCCATCTGCAAATCCAGTGCAGAATTATATATCTTAATTATATATAATTAAGTAATTAGCAACAAGGACATGTGAAGCATTCAGAACGTTTTGCCTGAGGTAGAGAAATTCTGTTCCACTGTCCTGTGCCTATAAATTAAATCTGAGATTCTCTTTTAACATTTCAAGTCTATTGCTTTAAAATACACCTGGCTGTGTCACTATGGGATTAAAGGAACAGTTCTACCTGGGCAGGCTTTTATCATTTTAGAAATTCTCCAGAGATTTTACATCCCATAAATTCCATATCACTTTCTGCCTACCTGAGGGAGTGCACACAAATTCAACAAGAAAAGAATGAGACAAAATGCTGTTTTATTGTATTTTCTATGACACCAGCAGGACTTTTCTTGGTTTTCAATTAGAAACACAATTACAGGAGGAAAAAATGAAGAGAGAATATTCCCTCTTCTTTCTTTGTTGAAAAAGGAACCATTTCCTTTAGGGACATTTAACAGAAATTCAAACCATTTGAAATAGCTCAGCATAAGTAAGGAATTTGTAGTAGTAACTTGTTTTGCCAGGTCAGCAGTGACTAAGAAGGACAAAACAAGAGAAAGCAATGTTTCTAATGGCTTACCTGTGCCCAGGGGTGTCTCTGGCAGCCCGATTTCAAAGATGATGCTGTGAGTGATGTCTCTCACCCCTTGCATGGTCCTGTCTCTGAAGCAGAGCACCTCAAGCCTCTGCAGAACCCTGCCCCTGCCATGGACATAAAAGATAAATGAGACAGACATGCAACTTCTTTAACAAAGAAGGGACTTGTTTTAACCACATTTCACACAGGTTTATTCCTCTGCAGGTACTGAATGAAGCTTTGATAGAAAGAGAAATAATTCCTCAAGTGTAGGACAAGGACTGGTTTGGTGTGAAACAGCTCCAAAGCAATGCCACTGCCAGCCTGGCCCTGCATTTACCCAGCACTGCACAAAGTGCATATTTAGAGGAAAAAAAAGCAGAAAAGCACCAGAGCACACAGCAGGTGACACCTTGGGACTCTGCTGTGACACCAAGACCCCCTGAGTTCTCAATAGATGTGATCTTCCCTCCTCAGGAGTCAAACCCCCAAACACAAAATGAGAATTTTAGTGCCCAAGCCCCTCTGAACCCCAAGGCTGTGTAAATGTAACACTCAACACTCTGGAAGTTCACACTAACTACTGTTTTGTCACAGCAACCCAAGTTTATTTGATAATTTAAATCCTTTCTTTCAAAACCCAGGGTAAAACTGTGTCTCATCTTCCCATCTTCTCCCCAAGGAAAATTTCAAGTGGTACAAGGAGAAAACCGAAGAATCTCTGATTTTTAAAATGTAAGTCTGCTGTTACTTGGCACTAATTAATGATATAAATTTACAGAGTATTTTGAACAAGACTGGACACAGCTGGAGGGTGTGGGCAGGGTGTGAAGCTGGCATTTCCAGGGGCATGCATCCATGTGAGGATTAGGATTCACAGAAATTTGTGAGTGGCTGAAGTAAAAAACAGAAGAATGCACAAAACCAGAATCACTCAGAGTGGGTAATGGCAAGGGAAAAAGCAAAACCTCAGATGGGTGATATGAGTGAAATGCCATGGAGGGGAAAATATCTCATTTAATAATAAAATAGGTACCATTTGTGGGTTGCCAGGATCAGGAAGTTCCTCAGTGGCCATCCTGGGTACTGGGATAAATTACAAGGGTCATAAACTCCAACTGTCACCTGCAAATCAAATTGTTCTATGTGAGAAGTCACCTACCCACAGGCATACCAAGGTTATTTGGCATTCTTCAATAAAAATTCTGGGTAGGGCAAGCCTACAAACAGATTTTGCATATTTCTAAATATTTAATCCATGGTCAAAGCAGCTTTTACTCAAGCTTTTACCACAGCTTTGAGATTTATTCAGTCTGGCCTCTTTAGGGATGTTCACTGCAATAAATGCACCTTCATTACCTTAAAACCACAATTCTGAGGGAAGCCCAGCACCTGAAGCCTTGCTCCCAACCCAGATTCTGCACTGATTTTGGGATGATCAAAAAGTGAAAGGGCACAGCCAGCAAGAGAACAAACCAAAGGAAAAACAGCAGGAAAATCACTTCACAGCCACCCTCAAGGCACAACCACAGTGCCCAGCTCACTATTAGAGCTTCACACCATTCACAGATTAACCATTTAATTATATCCAATTATATCAAATTCTCATTACCTTTTCTCCTTGGTCTTGAAAGAAGCTATCCCACTTCTTCAGCAGGGAGATCAGGACAGAATTATCATGATACTTAATTAAAAAGTAAGGCAGGGCTGTCACTCCCTCCTCCTGGCAGAGGTCATCATAGGCTTTCTGCAGGGCTTGGATCTGAAAGTGCAAACACAACTGAACCACCAGTTCTAACAACTCTGCACTGTCATATGAGAGAAACTAAAAATTCTTTCACTTTTCTCCTGAAAAAATAAAAAATTAACTTATTTTTCTTGTCTAATCATGCCTTTTATTATTAATTTTTTAATTTTAATGAGTTGGCTCACTCAGGGGATGCCCCTTTATAAAGATTTCTTTTAAATGAGTTTCAAAACCAAAGCCATGTATATCGTTACATATTAATTTTAATTGTTATATACAGCTTAGCATATATTCTCAAAATCAAAGATATAATATATAACTTAGCATAATCACCTCTTCAAGGATTGTTTGCCATATCTGCATCTAAACTGGGACAATTTAAACAAGCATGGAACAAAAACTGAACAAAAAACCAACAGGGAAACAACAAAAAGTGAAGATTTTAAATTAAACTGGAGTCTCCAATCAATTCAATTCATGGTAACAAAAATATTGAGTTTTAAAGCTGACAGAAGTTCTCAGTACTGCAGAATTGACAATATTTAGGATTTGAATACCTGATTTAGTGAGAACCTGTCCCCAAGACACACAGGTTTCTGAGTTATGTGAATTCCATCAGGGAAGCAGAGAGCAGGGTAACAAAACCAGTAATAGAAGTGATACTTTTTTAAATCCTAGGGGGAAAAATTGTAAAATTAGATAATAAAGAAATATATCAAAGTAAATTATATAATACTAAATCAAATTAATGGTTTATGATTTTAACCATGAGAACCACAGGGATCTTTACCTCACAAAGATTTTAAAAGACCATAAAAATCCTAAAAGACTTCCACTCTCTGTATATGTTTTGATTTAAGATTTAAACAGACAAAGTGTGTACAATCCTTCAGGGTTAGTTAGCTGCAGCATTTAATAAAACTTTCAATTTGTTAAACATGAAGCAGCTGCTCTACTTTTACTGATCTCTGTAAGGCCATCAGGTCATCCTACACATTTGTAGGAAATCATATAAAGATATATTAATGTAACATTATTAATACAAAATATATTGATACTCCTAAAAAGAAACTACTCTGCTACTCCCACTGCAAGCAGGAGACACAAAGTGTCTGTACTCACTGCAAATGTCAGCAGCAGGAACCTGTTCAGGAGCATTGGGTTCTCCAGAGCAGCCCCAGATCTGATGGATTCCCAAATCTGCCACAGATTGTGGGGCCAAGGAGGAGGAGAAAGGGCAGAGAAACACCAAGAGAACATGAGAACAGCTGCAAGATCTGTAATTCCTCCAGCTCCCTTTACAGCATGCCAATAAACCTTCCCTGGGATCTTTTCTAACTGAATTCATCCATTATTATCTGTGCCAAAAGGATTTTAAAGGTCAGACAACAGGGAATTATGAGGCCACAAGAATGCAAAAAATTCCAGTGTGGAGTGAAGGTATGCATGGAAACTTTGTTACTCAAGGCAAATAATTAAAGGCATCAAGGAGTGGTCTAAGTAAAGCATCTTAAATTTGACTTTCCCCTCTCCCCAGGCCATGACATTGAATTAACTGGTGACAGTGCAGGCACACCAGCCCCTCTGACCCATCTTTTCCTTACTTTACCTTGCTTTCCTTGCTGCTGTGGAGCTCCCCCACCTCTCTGTCACACAGATTAATTGCAGTAACCTGAGGTTTAAACCAAGCACTGCTGGTTTTTGGGTGTGAAGATCAATGTTAAAAATGTGCTCTACAGAATTCAAGCCCCTGGCAGCTCCAAAGAGCATTGTAGAGCTTAAAATGTGATGGAGTTCTCCAAGTAGAATTAGTTATCATTAATTAAATTGGTTCTACTCCCTTGTAGAGTACAGTAAAAAGCAAACACCAAACTCTTCCACCCAGAATAAGCTAAATCCTGAGGCTACTCAGGACTGGAGTATCTCCAAATTTGGGGCAGAGTGTAAAGCACTTCAAGTGGCAGAAAGGATCTGGAAACAGTCTGTGATTTGATTTTAAATCTTACCTCATTTGCTTCCTTGTCCAGAAGTGATTTCTTATCACAGGATTTGAAAGTCTCAAAGGTGTTGGTATTATACAATGTTCCAAAAGCAGGACAGCAACGTGCTGGTATTGGAGCATTCCTGAGAAAAAGATGGCAAACTCTGGAATTAACACAGTCAGCAGCAGCAGCACCTCCTGGTGTAAACTTCAATTATCAAATGATGAGGCATAGCAATGAAATTACCACCACCTCTAATGAAAACATCCTGATGGATTGATGGAATAATAACCAGATGCAGACACATCTCCACCATGGCTTCAGAAATGCATCTGGCATCTGCACTTTCTCCAAGCAGTGACACTACATCAGGGAGTGAAGCTTTTAAATCTCTTCCAACAGAAGCAACCTGTGACAAGTGGGATTTGCACTGAGAAAAACTCACTTAGGCTGAACTTGGATGTCAGTGTTGTAGTCACATAAAGAGTTAAAATTGGATGTTTAACACACATCCCAAAGGAAACCCAAAGCAGACAGAAGATTGAGCAGCTTCTATAGTTTCTAACATCATCAGCTGGAGAAGCTGCTCTTTGCAAACAGTGATTTAGTTTTGAGATAAATTAGGTAAAAACTCTACAATATTCCCCTATTTTATAGATCTGATTGATTTCATTGCCTCCTTTAACACTGTTCACAAAACCTGGTAATCTTCCAGTCATAACAGATAAACACTTTGGAAGAGATTACAGTGTAACAACCAGGGACTGTAAAAACTATTTGAAATTCCAATTAAAGCTATAAGGGGATGACTCAAATTATTAAAAAACCCTCCCTAATGCAACAAGCTGAGGAGATGGGAAAAAATGGTATTTTATATAAACATACATGAAGAAAGTGAGGGAATTTGAGAATTCAGAATATTTTAAATTCAGCCAGGACAGGAGGAGTTATTTTTTGTGCCTCAAAGCAGTCTCTCCACTGTTATGAGGTTCATTAAAATGTTATTTATTCTCATGTAGATTTTCTCTAACTACTGCATCAATTTGATGCCAGGAAGTGTCTTCACACACGAGAAGTAAGCCTGTACTTACATATCAAAGGCACTGAACTCCAGTGTCAAGCGAGCTGGCAAACCCAAAGGATCACCTGGACAAAAAAAGCACCAACAAAGCTCCTTTTAAACTGAAATATTCCACTTATTTCCTTTTACTTTTGGTTGATATAAATTACCCAGTGAAGCATTCAGGATTCACAGCCACGCTTTCTAGAGTTTCAGCAAAACATCTGAAATATGTCAGACATTTAGAGGAGTGTCAGGAGGAACCCGACCCAGTAAAACACGGCTGTTTGAACCCACCATTGTAGTAGTAGCCCTTGATGACTTTGGGGGTCTCGTCCAGCCGGTACTCGTTGAGTTTCCTCTGGGTCAGTTCGTGCCAGAAGCCGGCATCCAGGGCGCTGCTGAAGGGAGCGAACTGCAGCTTGGGCAGCCCGCCATCGGCGGGAGCGCCGCGGGCAGCGGCCATGGCTCAGCGGCGGCTGCCGGCCCTGGAGAGGCAGGGAAACCCGCTGAGCGTGCGGCCGAGGGACCGGCACCGGCACCGGACCGGCATGGACACGGGAGCAGCCCCGCACAGCGACCGGCACCGGCACCGACCCTGCGCAGCGACCGGCACCGGCACCGATACCGATACCGACCCCGCAGAGCGACACGGCACCGGCACCGGCAATGACAGTGACCCTGTACAGCGGCACAGCACCGGCACTGACCCCGCACAGCGACGCGACACGGCACCGGGACCGCACTGACATCGGCCCCGCAGAGCGACACGGCACCGCCACTGACACCGGCCCCGCACAGCGACAGAGCCCCGGCCACTGGGCACAGGGCAGTCTCCGCCTCGTCTACGCGTGACTGCAGCCCCGGGGAACCGGCTGAGGCCCGGACACACCGACCGCGGGGGGTGCAAGGGGCAGCGCGGGGACGGTGCCGTGACCCCGCGGGGGTTCCTAGGGGGGCAGTGCCGGTGGCGGGGACTGTGGCAGGGGCTGTGGCGGTGCCGGGGGCGGCAGGACCCGCCCGCTCCATCCCCGCTCCCCCTCACCGGCTGCAGCGCTCGCTCCGCACTTCCCGCATCGCCGGCCGGCGCACACCGCTGACGCCACCCCGTGCGCGCAGGGGCGGGGCCGGGCGGCGCGGGGTGATGACGCCACAGGGCGCGGCGGGCGGGCAGGGTGTGAGGCGGGGTTGGTCCCAGACTCGGGCAGGATCTCTGTCCGGTTCTCTGTCCGGTTCTCCATCCCCGGCCCGGTCCCGGTCCAGGCGCACCCGGCGGTGCCCGCCCGCTCTCGGTAGCACCCCTCGCCTCGGGCCAGGCTGGCGCAGCCACAGCCGCGGGCTCAGGTGGGGCCGTGCCCCGCAGCGCTTGGAGCCGTGTCCTGCTCCAACTTCACCGGCACACAACAGAGCCCTCAGAAAACTTAATGGAGTTATTTCAGATGGTGGGAAAAGTGCGCCCGGCACTTTCCTCTCGTGAGCGCGGCATTTCCCGAAGATGCCGGTAGAAGCACTGCACAAAGGCCGCGCTGCCCCGGGCTCTCCGGGCCCAGCAGAGGTCCCCACTGGCACAGGAACGAGCGCTCCAAGGACAGTGCTGTGCCTGCAGAGCCGGCTCCGCTCCCGCCACACCTTCATCACAGCGCAGCTCCAAGAAATCCCCAGACTCTCGTCAGGTTCTCTGGAAGCTCCGTGTCCTCTGACCTTGCTCGTGAACTGGAAAACGCGCAAAATATTTCGCAGGAAACCACGCCTGAAGTATTCTCCTGAGCCTTGCCCCCACGTTGGTGGCAGGCTTCTCCATTTCTTACCCCTATTTTGCTTTCCCTCACATGCAGAGCCAACTGGAATTGCCTGTTCAGTGAAATAAATTGAGAAACTTGCTTAGGTACTTGCTATTTAAAATAGACATGTCCCATTTTCCTGTTTTATTGTTATCTAATAGCTATAAAACATGCCTATCACAAATTCCCTGTCTTTGCTATTAACACAGTTACACAAAGATCATTGGTAAAATTACTTGAGATAAAAAAGATTCATGCAGCTTTATTTTCCTGGGTTTAGCTGCTTGAATGTTCTTTATTTTTACCAAAGGTTTTTGTTGTTAGTCACCATCATTTTTTGCCCAATTTTCAATGATCTTGCTGAGGTTTTGTCATGTATTAGTACTTTTTAAGGTCAGAAAAGGCAGTTTTCATGATTAACTGGACAGATTTCATGATAGGTCTCAGCAGGCCTTGGGTAAATGTGTTTTTCAGCACTAACAACTGTGCCTGACTTATTTCCTCAGGGATCATCTAAATTGCCATCCATTTTGGCCAGAACTGCTGTTGCAAATCAGGATAGAAAAAAGCAGTTTAGTGGCTGTGAAGCTCAGCAATTGTTTGTGAAAGGCCAGGGCTTAGAGCACGTGTTTCCAAAGGCTCTGCTCTCTACTCCAAAAAGGTGCACTGTGCTGCTTGTGCAGGTGTTCCTCCTGCAGGGGAAAAATTGCCCGAATTCTGCAATGAATTTTGGTGGGTTTATGTTCTCTCTCTGCATTTTGCCTTATTTCTCTTGGATTTAAATGTAGTTGCAGTTTTTCCTGCGTGGAACTAAAAACCAAAGTCAATTCATCTCTGAACCTTGCATGATGCACTGAAATAAACTAAATTTAAGTTTATTCCTTTAGCACATTTCCCCAATTTATTAAATGCAGATATATTAGGGCTTCATTTCACATTGAAGCCTTTAAGTACAATTAAGAAAGTGTTCAGGATGTGGGAAATTCACCAGCACAACAAAAGGAATGAGAGGACTTTCTTTTTTCTTTGTAACATCAAAGCCAGCCCAGCATTCAGTTGTGCTTGAACATCTTGGTCTCTTTTCCAGCACTGAGTATTCTATTACTGTGGTTTTCTCCTGAAATGTTTGACAGCAAAATTTATGAAATACAATTAAATATAAAGGGTAGAAAAGGTAAACATATTTCATGTATAATCAACTATATCCTGCAAGTCTAGAAACAGCAGCACACCCTTCTGGAGCACATGGGACAGTGTATTGAGCATGGAAACTCTTCTGGGACATAAAAATTCCACTTTTTTTTCAGGAAAGTTCATGTGCAGTTAATATAA
This sequence comes from Alaudala cheleensis, assembly GCA_013398995.1. Lineage (NCBI taxonomy): Eukaryota > Metazoa > Chordata > Aves > Passeriformes > Alaudidae > Alaudala > Alaudala cheleensis. The sequence continues at coordinate 239,207 of VWYE01011790.1, read as the reverse complement.
GCATGATATCAAAGAGATACAGTAGGATACACACTAAAACTTGACATTTGATGAAAAGTTTATGATTTGGCGGAAGCCATAAATAAATAGGGGAGTTGTTTAAAACAGTTGGAAGTTCTTTCCTTGACTGTGCAAAAAGTACCTCCACTTGCAAGTGTCACTTCACAAGCAATGTGTTTAATGGAGTGAGCTGAAAGAGAAAAATGTTTCTGGCCAATCACAGAGATGTGATTTCTTCCTTTTCTGTAGCTGAATAATGTAGAGTCACTGAAGTCTATTTGTATCTCCATTTCTGTGGTGGCAGTGGTGCTCTCAAATGGTGGAAGGTTGACAGCAGTGTAACAGTTCATATACTGACCTTGAGTTCTTCAGATTCTTGATCTGAAATTGCTCTTAAAATGTGTTAAAACTATTAAATTAATGTTTCCCACTTTTACTAACACTCCTTTATAGAGTACAGTTTGCCCAAGTCTTTTACTGTACCCATCCTCTGAAACTGGAACATTTTGGTTTGGTTAAACTCCTGAGCTACACCTGAGCCCCAAAACCCCAGACCAGCATCAATGAATGTGAAGAATCTTTTTAAAAGTCTTCTTGAAGTTCTGGTTGCAGAGAGGGTACAGGAAGGGGTTTAGGGTGGAGTTGATGTAGCCCAGCCATATGGTGGCCCTGTGCAGCTCTGTGAGCTGCTCGTGGTCGTGGAAGGTGATCACGGGGAACAGCACAAAGTAGGGGATCCAGCAGAGCATGAAGGCTGCCATGATGACCCCCAGCTGCCTGGCTGCCTTCCTGTCCCTGTTCCCGTGCCGGTGCACGCTCCTGGGGTGGCTGTGCAGGCTGTGCCAGGTTCTCTTCAGGAACGTCAGGCCCCTGGAGTCCCTGTGCTCTGTCCTTCCCTGGGGACAGCTGGCTCCTTTAGGCCTGGCCTGCTCTGCCCGGGGAGCCACCTCAGTGAAGGTGTGGTTGTCAGATGCCACGCTGGAGTCACTGTCCTGGCAGCCAGGCTGCTCCTCATTCCCAGGCTTTTTTGTGGCACACACCCCCTTCTTCCCTGCTTTATCCAAGCCAGGCTCAGGCTTGGCTGTGCTGAGAGAGAAACAGCTGCACTTCAGGACCTGCCCATTACTCAGTGCCTTTGGAGCCTTGTCAGGATTGCTGAAATGAAGCTCTGCCTCAACTTTTTGGGGCTCTGGGGGGCTTTGATTGTCTGTGCCAGGGGTGTTCTCCCCTAAGATTTGCTTCTGGTGGAAACTATTTTTCTCCTCCTTTGCCTTGGTGTGATGCAGGGTGTTTCTCCCCGTGGCAGCCCAGGCAGCTCCGTTGGAGAGCTCTCGGTGCTGGCAGTGTTTCCGAACCGCCCTGAAGATCCTGCAGTAGAAGCACAGCATCAGCAGGGAGGGCAGGTAGAAGTTGAAGACGGCCGTCAGCACTTTGAACCAGGTGACTTTGAAGAACTCGGTCTCGCAGCTGCTCTCCCCCACGGTCCTGTGGCCGCCGTTGGCGAGGGCGTGCCAGCCCAGGATGGGGACGAGCCAGGCGCAGGAGAGCAGCCAGGCGCCCAGGATGAGCAGCGAGGCGCGCACCTTGGTGCGGTAGCGCAGGTAGCGCAGCGGCTGCCGCACCGAGCGGTACCGGTCCATGCACAGGATGAACAGGCTGAAGATGGAGGCCGTGCTGGCCACGTAGTCCATGGAGAGCCAGAACAAGCAGGCTGCCAGCCCCAGGGGCCACGCCGGGCTCAGCAGCCCCACGATGTTCAGGGGCATCACGGCCGCCCCCACGATCAGGTCGGCCACGGAGAGGCTCACGATGTACAGGTTCCCCACGGTCTGCAGCTTCTTCTCCCTTTTCACGGCGCACAGCACCAAAATGTTCATGACAATGGTGACCAGGGAAATGCCTCCCAGGAACAGCCCCAGCACGGCTGAGGGAGCGCTGCTGGAGGGCTCTGTTGTGTTGTTGGACATCTTCTTCGAGGGCACACAGAGTGAGAGTCTGAGTGGACGTCCAGGCCTTGGACCTTCAGTCATGGTTTGCACTCATGGATGAAAATGTGTTGGGTTGCTTGGGGAGTTTTATTTCCAGAACAAGAGAAAAGAAAAAAAAAAACCATACTCAATTTATGTTGTAATAAGATAATAAAGCTAATTTGTGCCTCAGTTTAGCACTGTCCCTTTTGAGGCTTTCCAAAATAACAGATTTTTACAACATTTTACATGCAGGCAATCTGTGTTTTATGAAACCCCACTAACCGATCCTGAACAGTTTTCATAGAGCTTCATCTATTTCTGGCCCCGAAATCTGAAGAAGAAATTTGATTCCTCACAGTTTTAATTCATTGTATCTCATTAAACAGCTGATCATGAACCATAACATAAACTCCACATTGGCAAACCAGTTTAAAATGTAGTAGTAAAAAGCAATATTAACATATTTTGCACTAAATAATTTAAAGAAGCCAGTGCTTATTTACAACCTCCATCTAACAGTTTGAGAATCCAGCAGTTAGCAGTCAGCAGGCAGTTATTCAAATTATAGGTAATGAGTAATCTCTTCCTACACAATTTAGGCTCACACAGATTTCAAGCATTTAAAGATGCCAGGCCTGTTTGAGATCAAATGCAAAATAATAGGATTTTTCAGAATAAATAAGCAACTTCTGCTTCCCAGCTGCTAACTTCATGCATTGATCCACAGTGCAGAATTGATTAATAATAGTTTACATCTTGGGGCAAATGATCAATTGACCAAATTCTGCCTGCAGTCCACTGATGAAGAATGTCTGTGAGGGTGACACACATTCTGTGCCATTTCATAGCTTGTCTGAGTTTATGTTCTGGTAAATCTCTTACAGCAATAAGGAAGGAAATTGAGACTGTAAATATATTGCTCAAAGTATTTACACAACTAACACTGAGATATGAGTGGGATTTCTCACCCTCATAACTCTAAACATGGCCAGAGCAATACAATGCAACAGATTGTTCAATAATCAGGATTCCCTATTGAAATTCAATGATGCAATACTTCATTTGACTTTATCCTTTTTATGCCAGTAATCTGGGCTTAAGCTTAAATGATTTGTGCTTCCTTATGAGAGGTCAAATTCCTTCTTGCCTGGGCTTTACTCACAGGTGGCTGTTGGGTGAGGAGCTGTGCCCTTGGTGCCAGCAGCATCCATAGGCAGGGGAATGAGGAGCACCCTGGGGAGTGCTGAGATCCTGGATTCCTTCAGCCTCTGCCAGGACAGTTCCTCTGGGGCTGCTGCTCACAGGTCACAGAGCCCTCGGGCATCTCCTGAGAACAAGGACAGAAATTACTCCATGGATTCTGAGGACAGACATTACTCCATGGATGCAGGAGAGAAATTACTCCATGGATGCTGAGAACAGAAACTACTGCATGGATGTTGAGAACAGAAATTTTTCCATGGATGTTGAGGACAGAAACTACTCCATGGATGTTGAGGACAGAAATTTTTCCATGGATGTTGAGGACAGAAATTACTCCATGGGTATTGAAGACAGAAATTATTCCATGGGTATTGAAGACAGAAATTATTCCATGCATGTTTGGGACAGAAATTACTCCATGCCTGTTGAGGACAGAATTTACTCTATGGATTTTGAGGACAGAAACTACTCCATGGCTGTTGAGAACAGAAATTATTCCATGGATATTTAGGACAGAAACTACTCCATGGATGTTAAACCAGCATGTCTGGAAAGAGGTTACATGCCAGTCTGTGTCTTTCTCTCCACCTCTGCAGGTGTATTTAAGTTTAAGTATATGGGGCATGGCCAAGGCTAGGAGCTGATGTAAGAACCTGGACTGACTGATCTCCAACCCCACGTATTTCCATTTAAATGTATGGCAAAATAAAGGGAGAAAAGGCAACTTTGTTGAGTCTTCAACTGGAAAAAACACCAGCAAAGAAAGCTAGCTGCTTGGACAGCTCTCCTTGTTGCATATGGAATAAATGAACTGCATTTGGGCTTGGACTGGATGATCTCCAGAGGTCCTTCCAACCCTCACAGTTCTGTGATTCTGGGAATAAAACAGCTGAATACAATAAATGGTGTTCACTGCTTCCCAAACATTGCTGTGGTTGCATAGGGCAGGATTTAGGAAGCAACTTGCAGAGTTGATCTGGGGTACTCCTGCTCCAAAGAAGGTTAATGTGCCCTTTCTTCAGGAGCTACTGATGTAATTCCTTATCTCTAACTCAGTTGGCAGTAGAGGAAAGTAATAGTAATGAATCAATGGGGTTTAATGTTTGCACAGTTTAGTTACACTGAAACAAAGTTCACTAAGAACAGATTAAAAAAACCCAAACAAAACAGCCCAAAACCTTGGTGGAAATTCTAAACCCTGAGCTCACCTTGAAAAGCCTCTTTTATTTTTGCTGTCTGTGAAGATCTTTTTCTACAGGGAGGCTCAGCAATCATTATTTGTTATTGTATTACATTTCCAAGGAACAAGAACCTATTGGGAGGTGCTAAGTGGATGCCTCAGTGCCTTATTAGTGCAGGTGCAATCCATTAAGCCCTGACTGTGTGGGAGTAAGTTTCTAGAAACTGGCACACCTCTGGCTGACAGATTTTTAAGAAATTACAGCTCCAAAGAGCAAAATTCTTATCCATCAGACTAAATTGAAGGCAGAAAGTGAGATTTTAATTCAGACAGCCTTTGCTCACTCTGCTTCAGAAACTTACTTATTTCTAGTGATTTTTCCCCCCTAAATTATTCTTGAGTCGTTGAAAGCATTAACTTGTTAGAAGTTTGATTAATTTCCCTCTCAAAAACTCACTGATTGCTCTGTAAGGGAAAACCCCTATTCAATCTCTGCCAATATTCAAGGAATACTTTTGATAAGAAGTCAATGAAAAAGCTTGGTAAAGCTGCCTGATGTTGTGCCTCAAATGACAAAGTCTCAGTGCAGCCAGGACAGTTTGGGTGTAGCTGTACCCTTCAAGCAGCATAACCAGCTACTTAATTAAACAATTTCCTACACACCACTGTATTTACTTCCAGTTTTTTCCAAGTAAATTTATTATTTTAAGTTTCAGCCTTAACCTGAAATGATCAGGAGATCGATACAGACTTTTTTTGACTCTGGCTGGCATTTTTTTAACAACCCTTTAACACTTGGCCTATATTCCATGAATCTTAAAAAGAGCTATCAGAAAATGGACACATTCCAAAGAATGTTTTGGCCTTCCAAATGCAAGCTCACACTTCCATGAAACTCCTCTTCCAGCAGCTCCATTTTCTAGTTTAAGTTGTTCTAAATGTCAGTTTTTCCATGACAAAATCCAGTCTTGTTCTTGTGATAGCATTTCCCAAAAATGGATTATTTTTTGCCAAGAGATTGGAGGAAAAACTCATCATCTTGACTAGAATCCCAAAGCTTCCAGATATGGTGTTCATTTCCCCTGCTTGTCTAAACATTATCAATATCAACAAATTGCTCATCCACGTGATCTCTTAGCAAAACAGGATTTAAAAGTCATTTTCTTTAAGTACTGCTGTGCTGTCTTACATTCTTTCCTCCTTTCCTTGGGTGTAAAAAGAGAGTTTGCTGTAGGTGCCAGAGCTGTGAGATCACTGCTGTAATAAAAGTGCTTTGTGCTGTGATGCAGTGAGCTGTAAAGTCCCTTATAAACAAAGGGGAATTTCCCAGGAATGTGGTTCCTCTAAAGCTGAGCAGCTGCAGTGGTGCCTTTCTGTGGAACCCAGCTCAGTCTAACAGGACATCTTTCCTACAAGGACAGCAAAAAAACCTTGAGTGTTTGGACTCCACCTTGTGTTACTACTGACTCCAACCCCTGACAAGTGTCAGACTTGGTGGGTTTAATCCCCTCAACACAACTAACTTTTAAAAATGTCACTCGCCCTTGTCATTCAAACATCCAGATCTGCTTCTTTCCGAGTGACTTGGGAAATCACTGCTCACAAAAGTAAAGAGCAATGTCTGTGAATAAGGGCTGGGAGTTCTTTCAGAGGTGGATCACTATGAAAATTCTTTGGGTATTTACTTGAATTCAGCTCAAATGAACTTTTGGTGCTTTGGAACTGCATGAAAACCATCACCAAAATGCACAGATTTAGAAATCCTAGTGGGTGTGAGGAGTCACTGTCTCCTTGTACTGGGAATAAAAGCAAACCCTGCTACTGAAGGATTTATTTTGGGTCACTTTTTATTTTTTTGATCTTTAATTTGGAACCCATGTTTTTGGTCTCTTCAAACATCTGGTAAACTTACTGTAGTAATTACTCAAGTTCCTTCATAGTTTAGCAATAACTCATTGAAATACAAAGCTTTTCTTTTATAGAAATATACATCTGACTTAAACAAGCTCCTTTAAAAAATTTTTTCCAGGCAGCTTTCATGTTTTTTATTGGGTTAAGCAGATGGCAAAGGGGCACAGGGTGCCTTAAAGTGAGAGACCCCGGTGCCTTGCAAGTAAAAACTTTAACAACATCTTATCCAAGAATTCCAGTTCCTCTCCATCATTCCTGTCTGTGAAGGAAAGCCTGGGAAGGCACATCAAGAATGGGATGAGGCTTAGGGCAGGTTATGTCCCTGCTTTGGGTCAGCCCCCTCAGGATGTGCTGGACTTGTATTTGAGAAAAGATCTGTATGAACATAATGCATTTACGATTTCTCCTCGCACCATTGTTTTCAGATGGGGGTGAGGGTTTAAGTTCCCTCTTCCTCTTTCTTCAGCCAAGCCACTGTTCTCCCTTAGAACGAGGAGCCCACCCATCCCTGCCTGTTTTCCCAGCCGTGTACCCTTCCCTTCCCTCACCAGAAAGACACTTGACACAAGAGCATAAACATTTTGCAGGACAGGAACTCCCCCGAACCTCATTCAAGTGTGGCCATTAAGTCCAGTGGAGAGTCTGGACTTTATCCATGTGCTTCCCTTGCTCTCCATTTCCCTCTGAACATCGCCTCCGTGCTCTGGCCTGACCAGCGACTCCTCTCTGCTCCGGGGGCAGACCTGGGACCCTGTGGAGCTGCTGGAGCTGCAGCTTGGACAAGTTCCTCCGGGGAGGAAAGCTGCCTGAGCTTCCTGCAGGGTATTGATGCTCTTTTGGGATTTTTCTGCAGCTTTGTTTGCCCCTGCGGGACACCCTCTGCTGCACGCTCCCCTGTGCTGCTCGGGGATGCGCGGGTGAGGAGCGGCACAATCTGCCGAGAGCTCCCGGTGTGTGCCGAGGGAGAGTTCCCAGGAGCNTCCTTCATAGTTTAGTTTGAAATACAAAGCTTTTCTTTTATAGAAATATACATCTGACTTAAACAAGCTCCTTTTAAAATTTTTTTCCAGGCAGCTTTCATGTTTTTTATTGGGTTAAGCAGATGGCAAAGGGGCACAGGGTGCCTTAAAGTGAGAGACCCCGGTGCCTTGAAAGTAAAAACTTTAAACAACATCTTATCCAAGAATTCCAGTTCCTCTCCATCATTCCTGTCTGTGAAGGAAAGCCTGGGAAGGCACATCAAGAATGGGATGAGGCTTAGGGCAGGTTATGTCCCTGCTTTGGGTCAGCCCCCTCAGGATGTGCTGGACTTGTATTTGAGAAAAGATCTGTATGAACATAATGCATTTACGATTTCTCCTCGCACCATTGTTTTCAGATGGGGGTGAGGGTTTAAGTTCCCTCTTCCTCTTTCTTCAGCCAAGCCACTGTTCTCCCTTAGAACGAGGAGCCCACCCATCCCTGCCTGTTTTCCCAGCCGTGTACCCTTCCCTTCCCTCACCAGAAAGACACTTGACACAAGAGCATAAACATTTTGCAGGACAGGAACTCCCCCGAACCTCATTCAAGTGTGGCCATTAAGTCCAGTGGAGAGTCTGGACTTTATCCATGTGCTTCCCTTGCTCTCCATTTCCCTCTGAACATCGCCTCCGCGCTCTGGCCTGACCCTCAGCGACTCCTCTCTGCTCCGGGGGCAGACCTGGGACCCTGTGGAGCTGCTGGAGCTGCAGCTTGGACAAGTTCCTCCGGGGAGGAAAGCTGCCTGAGCTTCCTGCAGGGTATTGATGCTCTTTTGGGATTTTTCTGCAGCTTTGTTTGCCCCTGCGGGACACCCTCTGCTGCACGCTCCCCTGTGCTGCTCGGGGATGCGCGGGTGAGGAGCGGCACAATCTGCCGAGAGCTCCCGGTGTGTGCCGAGGGAGAGTTCCCAGGAGCGGAGCGTGTTTGTGGCTGAGTTGTGCCGCTCCCGTTCGCTCTCCTGCCCCGCTCCTGCACCGCCGGGACGGGAGAGCTGCGAGGAGCCTCCCCCAGCCTCCAATTCCCCAAATCCCTCCCGCTTCCCCCAGGCCCCGCTCCCTCCCCCTGTCCCCGCCGCTGTTCACTCACCCAAGCCGGGAGGAGAGCGGGCAGCGGCTGCGGCAGCGCGGGCAGNATGGGATGCAGTGGGAGGCGGTGGACGCTATGGGATGCGATGTGATGAGATGGGATGAGATGGGATGCGATGTGAGGCGATGGGAGGCGGTGGGATGCGATGGGATGAGATAGTAAGCGATGGGAGGCGGTGGGATGCGATGGGCTGCGATGGGAAGCGGTGGGAGGCGGTGGGAGGCGGTGGACGCTATGGGATGCCCGGCCCCGCCCCGCCCCGGGGCTCCGGGACGCTGCCGAGGGATGATTCCCTCTCTCCGGGGAAGAGCCCGCCTCCGCTCCCCGCCGGAGAGCTCCGGGTGTGGCTGCAAACCCGTGTAAATCTGAGCTGGCTGCAGCGGGGAGGTGACGGGGGGGTTCACGTGGGGTAACCCCGGGAGTGTGCAGGGGATCAGACACCACATGCAGCCCTGGGACCATCCCAGCGCCCATCAGTCACAGAGTGTCACCCTCTGACAGCCGGCACCGCGGCTGAAGTGGCGGTACCTGGAGTTTCTGGAGTGGTGCTGCCTTACACAAGGACTCTGAGTCCTGGAAAATCCCAAATGTGTAACACATGATTGCGTATTTTGCTAAACTGGTTGGTTTTGTGATTCACATAGTAGTGAATTACATCTGCTCTGTGTTAAACATGCACACAGGCTTTGGGGGATTTTTTGGGACTAACTTACCGTTTTTCATTCCTTTCTTCAACATCATACTTATTTTCCCCTCATTTTCAAAAGACTTTTAGAAAGTGTTGCACAAAACTTTCTGTGGACTCAAAGGTGTGATTTTGCTATGCAAATCACAAAGAATTAGCGCAATGATGTTTTTGCCAGCAGCATTGTTGGGCACTTGATAACTTCATCGTTTGTAAAACTGGTGAAGAGGAATTGTAAACTTTGCACAATTCCTCTCCACCATGAGCAAACAGGAAAATACAGGAAATCCTCATGTTCCTGCCCTCAGTCTAAGAGGATAATTAATATCCATTGCCAAAAAGTGCAGCTCTCAGTGAAGTGTTACATCCATTAACTCCTTCTTTGGTGTTACTGGGGCAAACTTTTGGCTCTTGAATTGGTGTCATGGCAATGATGATAATCCCAGTCTCCAGCCAGACGTTAGCTGGGGTGTCTCTGGGGCTCAGGGCAGGGAGCAGCCTCTGCTCAGTGGGAATGAGGAATAGAAGAGGCAGCAAGCAGGAGGTGATGGCTGGGGAGCTGCACCTGCACAGGAGGCAGAACCTCTCCCCTGGGCAGTGACCAAGCACTGCACACATTGTCCAGAGAGGGGCTGTGTCCCTCCCTGGGGATGTCCCAGAGCTGTGTGCACACAGTCCTGTCCTTGTGGCCTGGAGCAGGGAGCTGGCACCAGCTGAGCCCTGGGGTCACTTCCAGCCTGGCCCATCCTGCCGTTCTGTGCTGGGAGGCTTTGCCCTGGCAATGGCTCTGCAGGAGATCAGTGTCTGTCCTTGCTGTGCCTGTCACACAGCATTGAACAACACCCTGTGAGCTCCCGGTGCCACTGCCCACCCAGTGATGTTTAGTTTCACTTCTGCAGCAGTTTCCTGCTCAGCCTCCTTCGCTGTCTGACCTTCTTTGCTAAGTGCACTCAGGTTTTAGGTGGAACACTAAATCAGGGATGTTTACAACTGTTCCTACAACACTGATTTGCAATTGCTCCGTGTGTTTATTCTCCTCTGGACCTCTTCCATCCACACAGTGCCTCCTGCAAGCACAAGCAGAGATGTTCACCATGTTAGCCCCATGCTGAAGTGTGGCTGTGACGTGTTCCTGTCTCCCAGCAAACGGGTTTGTTCCAGACTGGGGGTAACCTCCTGCAGAATGTGGGATTTGTGCTGCTGTGTAGGGCTTTGTGCTGCTGAAGGTAGAGCTGGAAGTTGCATTTTTATGGAAAGCACCAAGGTAAATCACAGAATGGCAGGATGGGCCAGGCTGGAAGTGACCCCAGGGCTCAGCTGGGGCCAGCTCCCTGCTCCAGCAGGGCCATCCCAGGGCACATGGATGGGATTGTGTGCACACAGCTCTGGGATGTCCCCAGGGAGAGACCCCACAGCCCCTCTGGGCTCTGTTCAGGGCTGAGCAGAGGGACAGGGTCACTCCACATGTGTCCCCAGGGCAGAGCAGAGGGACAGGGTCACTCCAGATGTGTCCCCAAGGCTGCGCAGAGGGACAGGGTCACTCCAGATGTGTCCCCAGGGCTGGGCAGAGGGGCAGGGTCACTCCAGATGTGTCCCCAGGGCTG